>ONZH01019819.1:0-13982 GCA_900303285.1 Rhinella marina | reverse complement strand
TGCAATCTCCATCTAAAAAGTCATGCCATACTTGATCGAGCTCATAATTGACAATTGTACCGGTTGATGCTAAATTTTTAAGTTGGGGTCCTGCGTCGTCATTCTAACTACATCCGGCTGTTGTCACCACCACACACGCTAGCCCAGGGGGCACTCCTCTGGCTCTTCCAGCTCAACCTCCTTCCCCCCAGCCTGCCCCCCACTTACAGGCCCTCTCTCCAAACAATTTTTCCGGATAGCTGCCATATACGGTATTAAACTGAGTAGTATACATAGAACACATACCACACTTGATCTATACTGAACGTCACTTTTAAAAATATGTCATTTTCCTCTCTTTCTCTCATTTGTCTGGGTTGCAATTAAGCAGACCAAGTCTGCCTAATCTAATAGTTTCCGTGTAATTGCTCCATACTGCACGTCTTTTTCCTCTCTTTCTCTCTCTCCAAACTATTTTTCCGGATAGGTGCCGTATACGGTATTAAACTCAGAAGAATACATACCATACCGGTTGATGCTACAGTTTTTCCAAATCCATTCCGGCTGTTGTCACCACCACACACGCTAGCCCAGGGGGCAACTCTCTGGCTCTTCCAGCTGAACCTCCTTCCCCCCAGCCTGCCCCCCCCACCTACAGGCCCTTTCTCCAAACAATTTACCCGGATAGGGGACGTATTAGATATTATACTGATTTTTGTTGTTCCTCGTTTTAATTGTCTCTTGACCTGTGATAGGCAGAGCATGGACACGTCCCCTTAGCTGCAGTAGCAAAGACACTCCCCTGGCCAGAGCAAGCTCTTTTTCCTTTTCCGTGTTCGAAAAATCCATTAAATATATGGTCCCAAGATAGGGGACGTATACGGTATTAAATTCAGAAGAATACATACTGTACCGGTTGATGCTACAGTTTTTCCAAATCCATCCGGCTGTTGTCACCACCATACACACTAGCCCAGGGGGCACTCCTCTGGCTCTTCCAGCTCAACCTCCTTCCCCCCAGCCTACCCCCCACCTACAGGCCCTTTCTCCAAACAATTTACCCGGATAGGGGACGTATTAGATATTATACTGATTTTTGTTTGTTCCTCTTTTAATTGGCTCCTGACCTGTGATAGGCAGAGCATGGACACGTCCCCTTAGCTGCGGTAGAAAAGACACTCCCCTGGCCAGAGCAAGCTCTTTTTCCTTTTCCGTGTTTAAAAAATCCATTAAATATATGGTCCCAAGATAGGGGACGTATACGATTTTAAATTGAGAAGAATCAATACCACACATGCCCCACTAGGAGAATTTGGGGTAATGGTGGGATTAGGCAGCCTCAGAGGCATCCATGCATGCTGCCCCTGCTGTTTCCTGTCCATTTCCGTGGTGTTTCCATAATTTTCTGAGGTTTCCACCCAGCCTTCCCTAGGCAGAGACTTGGTCCCCTGCAAAAAATGCTCGAGTCTCCCATTGACTTCAATGGGGTTCGTTATTCGAAACGAGCGCCCGAGCATCGGGAAAAGTTCGACTCGAATAACGAGCACCCGAGCATTTTGGTGCTCGCTCATCTCTAACAATCATATTTTGCCACAGCAACAATATCTGGACCTCCAACACATATACTGTACCCTAAAGGGAATCTGTCAGCAGTTTTGACCACATTAGACTGCTGTCAACACTATGTTGTACAAGCATACCTTTGTTTGTGGAATTTTTGATTATCAGAATTATTGAGTATATGCACTTTTATTCTCCCAGATTCTGCTTCTGGGGGTGCACCTCCAGAAGTGTACTGGAGGTGGAGCTTCACTGTGAAGGGTATTATGCCATCTGTAATAGAGCTGCTTTGAGTGTTTACATGATAGTTGTAGTGGTCTTCTGGTTGCATGCAAAAGATGTCACTCAAAGTGCAGGGGAGGAGGAAGGACAATGCAAAGCACTTCACAGCTCTGTCTACAGTGCACATCCAGGAGCAGAATCTGTCAGAATAAAGTTAAAGGGGTTGTCCGGGTTCAGAGAAGAACCCGGACATACCTGCAATTTCACCCAGGCAGCCCGCCTGAAGAGGGCATCGGAGCATCCTATGCTCCGATGCCCTCCTTTGCCCTGCGCTAATTAGCGCAGGGCAAAGGAATTTCGCCGGGTTCCGGTGACGTACCGGTCCCTGCCGGGCAGAGGCTTCCGCCCGGGCAGTGAGTCGGTGACGTCATCGGCGCTGATGGACAGGCTTCAGCGCTGCCCTAGCCAGTAAAACGGCTAGGGCAGCGCTAAAGCCGGCCCATTAAGGCCGGTGACGTCACCGAACTCACTGCCGGGCGGAAGTACCCGCCCGGCAGCGAGTGTTTTCAAAACAAGAGACCTTGCCCTGCGCGATCTAGCGCAGGGCAAGGGGGGGGCATCGGAGCATGAGATGCTCCGATGTCCTCTTCAGGCAGGCTGCCTGGGTGAAATTGCAGGTATGTCCGGGTTCTTCTCTGAACCCGGACAACCCCTTTAATATTCAAAAGCTCTGCAACAAATATATTTGCACTACTCTGCCCAGTACTTACCTAGTTCTGTCAGCATTTTAATATAATCAAAGGAGGTCCTTTCACATGGGTGGAAGATCAGGCTATTACTGGGAATGAGCATTTATATGAATGCTCATGTCTGATAACTGACCCCTCTAAATGTGTCACTGATCACACAACAGACTAACAAAATACTCATTTGCTGGTGATCACATATTGTACCACACAAAATCATTGTTTGCCAATGAATAAGGCCTGTATTAGACCTGCAGATCTGCATTTTGATTGTCGGGAAGGAAGAGTTTACTCCTGACAACTGCCTGCTCGTCAGTGGAGCAGAACGCTGTTATTACATACAGGGTTGCTTTAGACTTGAAACAAAAATAATGTAATCATTCTTAACAGGAACCTTTCAATCAATGAGGGCAGCATAAAGTAGTCACAGACATGTTGATCTTAGCAGCCTGTTACTTACCTGCCATAGTTCAGTAGTCTGTCACTTATCTGCTAATGTTAAAGGAGTCTTCTTAAATAACTTTTTATTTTCTTGCCCGTTAGCATGGTACATCATGTAAACTGCAGTCAAAGTAATCTAACTCATATGTCAGTCTTGATCCCACCTACACTGGAGTAAGATGCGCCTAATTCATTAAAAGGTTTATGTCACTTCAGCAAATGGCGATTATCATGTAGAGAAAGTTAATACAAGGCACTTCCTAATGTTTTGTGATTATCCATATTGCTTCCTTTGCTGGCTGATTCATTTTTTCATTGCATTATATACTGCTCTTTTCCAGGGGATACAACCACGCTCTACGTATAGTGGCGTAAGTCTCTTGATAAATGCAACTATTTCAATCTTTAGTCTGACGCGTGGACAGGATGTAAGTTTATCTATTCATTCCTATGACACTGACTTTGAGGCTCTCACAGGAATAAACAGAGAAAGCTCAAAAGGATCCGATTTTTTCTCTTTTCTCTTCTTCTGCTGTATCAGAAGAACGGAAAATGAAACAGTGATGTGAAACAAGTGCCTTGTATTAAATTTGTCTACATGATAAATGCCATTTGCTGTAGTGAGACAGTCCCTTTAACATTAGCGGATAAGTGACACCCCACTGAAATTAGCATGTCTGTCATTATTATATGCAGCATAAAAGAGGTGACAGGTTTAGGCTACATTCACACGTCCGTTTAAAACATCCGCAATCTATCCGCATCCGTTCCGCAATTGCGGACGGTTTTTGCGGATATTTTGCGGATCCATTCATTTCAATGGGTCCTGATAATCTACGGACATTGCACCGTATGTTGTCCGCATCCGTTAATCTGTTCCGTTCCGTTTTGCGGATCCGCAAACAGAAATCCTCCTGTCCTACTTTTCTCCCGAATTGCGGTCCGTAGCACAATGAAAGTCTATGGATCCGCAAAAAATGCGGAAGACATGCGGAAAGGCATCCGCATGTCATCCGTATTTGCGGATTCCGTTCCAGGAGGGGTGAAAAAAAAAGATGTTATTCATCCTTCCGTTTTTTGCAAAAAACGGATGACATATGGATACATCCTTTCCATTTTTTACGGAAAAACGGAACGGATGTCCTGGAAAAACGGAGCTTTTTGCGGAACAACGGATCCGCAAAAAACTGACCGTTTTCCAGGATGTGCACAAATACGGATGTGTGAATGTAGCCTTAGAGTTTAGACAAAGTTGTTAGTTTAAACAAAGTTGTAATATAAGTATAGTAGGTATTTACTGAAACCAGGTTTCTACCATTTGTTTCTTATTGTATGAATAACAAAAGCAATGTACAGCATTTTGCAGCTCATTACATAGGCGATACAGTAAAATCCAGACTTCACAATCTGATTTTTATTGGCGTGTCCTTCTCTGCAATGAGCTGATTATAGACAGATGAAGCAAGTCAATATCACCTGATTAAAGACAGGATATAAAGATCCAATTCCATGGTAGGTGAATAAAAGCTGTGATCAGTACAGCTACTACCTCTGAGCAGTAACTTACGAAGGTTCAGGTTATTTATACTTTTTATCAGCTGATAGCTTTTTCCTGATTTATGGCACAACATAACAAAATGCTTGTACGGAAGATACTGGAATTTGTTTTGAAAAAACGTAAAAAGACAAGCCTCAAACAGATTACACATTGCTGTTTTAGTACAGAAGATTGATTTTATTATTAAAACTTCAGTTGTATTGCTTTTTCATGTACCAATTTAGAAGAATCATAAGCCGTAACAATTGAAGTAAATAACCTGTAAACTATAACCACATAATTCACAACATCAGCTTTAACCTTGTTCTGTACTATACACTATTACATACCCTAAACAAAGTATGGCGTTGAAACACAATGCATTTGTCGATATGCAGCTATTTCAATCTTTAGTCTCACAACTCTTTTAATATATTAGTAGTAGAAAAAACATCAATACAAAAATGTATAAAAGTCAGCACATACTGCACAAGCCTTTATACAGTAAATTCCCATTTATGAATATAAGTTTGAGCAAAAGTGTGACACATGAATCAATAATTTATTTGCATAAAACTTGAAATATTTCACACAAAACTCATAACACAAGTTAACTACCATGTACCTGGATGCCCTATTATATATGTCATTGCAACTATTCATGCTATTGTCATTGAGTGAATGGACAACTAGAAATTCACTTTTTGTATGGTTTAAAAAGTTAAAAATAATAGGACTTGTTCAGAAGGACCAGTTTTGAAGCAGTTCTTTATTTTTATTTTTGCAAAACTAAGATTTAACTCCAAAATACATTTTTCATAAAGGTCATCTGTCGGCAGATTTGGACCTATGAAATATGCGCTTGGCAGCTGAAGACATCTGTGTTGGTCCCATGTTCATAGGTGCCCTCATTGCTGAGAAAAAATATGTTTTAATATATTCAAATGAGCCTCTAGGAGCAACAGGGGTGTTGTAATTACACCTAGAGGCTCAGCCCTCTCTGCAGCTGCCACACCTTTTTCACTTTAATTGACAGGGCCAGGTATGATGATGTTTTCACTACCTGGCAATGTCAAATAAAAGTACCGAGGACACGACAATTGCATAGAGAGCTGAGCTTCTAGGCTTAACGGCAATGCCACCATAGCTCCTAAAGGCTCATTTGAATACATTAAAACATCATTTTTCTCAGCAATGCAGGCGCATATGACCATGAGACCAACACAGAATAGATGGCTTCAGCTGTCAAGTGCACATGCAACAGGTTAACCAGTTTCATAGGTACAAATCTGCTGACAGATGCCTTTTAAAGGGGTTTCTGGTTTGCATCAACATCCTTTAACCCATTCCTTTCAACTTTCCGTTTGTTTTTGTTTTTCATTTTCGTTTTTTTACTCTTTGCCTTCCCAGAGCCGTATTTTTTCATTCACATAACCATATGATGTTTTTTTTGTTGCAATTTCTAATGGAAGCATTTAAAGGGGTTCTCCGGGAATTAAGAAAATGAAAATACTTAAATAATACTTTATTATGAATATATTCCCAAATACTTTTGATTAGTTATAATAGCTCATTTTGTGTACAGAGCAATCATAAGGAGAAACAAAATGGCTGCTGTCCTATTAGAACACACAAAACCTGTCCTAATCACACAGCAGGACAAGGTACTTCACAACACTGAGCTAAAGAGCTGCTTCAGTAATTTTTTAACATGGTAGAAACCATGGTCAGGAAAAAAAAAGCATGATGACGATGCACATGAACTAATCAACTACATGAGCATATCTGTTAAAAACCAAAGTGATCCCAGAAAACCCTTTAAAAAACAGCTGTTTTATTGTATTTTTCATTCATTGCAATAAATTTGTTATGCTACATACTCTATATAACCATGCATACACAAAACTGACTTGATTTAATATTTAAAGGGATGCCAAAAAATTAGATTGTACAGATTGTATTTTTCATTTAAAACTAAAGATGACTGAACTTCTTGAAATTCATTTAGAGTCTGATTCTTCAATTTAAAAAAATAAAATAAAAATTGGATTTGTGGCCAAATCATTTCTACAAGAATCAAAAGGGTACTAATTGGCTTCAAAATTGGTATATGACACTTTACAGTCCCCTATGACTCAGATTTTTTTCTATCTTGTCATTCTCTCTTTTTTCCTTTTTCACAAATTAACAAATAATGTCAGAGTGATAATGATGCAATATATATATATATATATATATATATTATATATATATATATATATAGTGACAAGGCAAAAGGTACAGTGGTTGATGGCAGATACGTGTCACCGAGATGCCTGGTCTCGGTGATGTAGCTGGTAGTCCTTGTCAGTAACCTTAGGTTACTGACACTTTCTAATGTTAGCATAGCTGCTTTCTAGCAGTTTGATCCGGGCCACCTTTTGACTGGAGCAGTCTCAGTGTTGGGTGGGATGACTGCTCCCACGTATCCAGGCCAGGTTTTCTGCCTGGGCTTTTTATCAGCCAGGAAGTTTCAGGTGAGCGGGGTGTGTGTGTGTGCTGAGGCTCCAAGCCTGGAGTTGGTCTGAAGTTCTGTGCTGTCCAAACAGAAACGCTGGTGAACCCTGCTGTATCCTAAAGACTGTGTGGTGAGAACAACCTGTTTCTGTATACCTTTTCTTTTATGCCTGAAGAAAGGTCATCTTTATGTTATGCCGTAATTTTGCACCCGCTGAAGAAAAGCTGTTTGTTTTCATTTGGACTTTATTTAAATAAAACCCATTTCTGGACATTTCTGTGTCTGTGGTCCCTGTGACGCAGCTGAAGAAAAGCTGTTTTCATTTGGACTTTATTTAAATAAAACCCATTTCTTGACATTTTTGTGTCTGTGGTCCCGGTGATGGAGCTAAACCCCCACAAGTGGTGGAGGATGTGGGCATAAGCGCTCCTTGAGAAGAGTCACAGTGGGTATATAAGACTTTGTATGTCCTGGGTTAAAGCTGTGGCAGGGTTGCAAACAGGATCTCCCAGCATGGAGGAGCTCATTAAGCAGTTGGTGCAGGCTAATCTCCAACAGCAGCAAACCAGCGCTCAGCAGCAGAGAGCACACATGGAGGCCATGTAGGCTCAGCAGGAGACCAATAAACTCCTGGTTCGTCAGCTTGCCACCCTGACAGAGACAGCCAGGAAAGTTGACGTGGCTCCTGTTGGAAAAAGTGACAGTGCCGGGGCACGGAAATCGGTGAGGGACTCACTGCAGAAAATGACGCCTGAGGATGACGTTGAGGCCTTTTTGACTATCTTTGAGAGAATAGCAGAGAGGGAAAAACTGCCGCCAGAGCAATGGGCAGAAGTGCTGGCCCCTTATCTGACCGGGGAATCTCAAAAGGCCTATTTTGATTTAACCCTACAAGATGCCAAAGAGTACAGCAAACTCAAAGCTGAAATCCTTGCCCGTCTGGGTGTGAACCTGGCTGTCAGAGCGCAGCGGGTGCAACAATGGACCTACTGTAAAAACAAGCCACCCAGATCGCAGATGTTTGACTTGCTGCATCTCGTCCAAAAATGGCTACAGCCAGAGACATGCACTCCAGTGCAAATGGTTGAGAGAGTGGTCATGGACCGGTTTATACAAACTTTACCAAGGTCTGTACAATGCTGGGTTGCCCTGGTGGAAAGGTACCAGGCCATGGAACATCCCTTTAACAGACTTGTTGGCGGAAGATCATCTTTTGTTCGCTCCTGTGGTGCGCCAGGCCCACCAAAGAAGGGGCTTAAACCCTCTCCAGAGTGGCGTACCCAAGAAATGGAGGTCCCACAGCCTGTTCCAGGAAGGCAAACTCACCCCTTGATTTGCTGGAGGTGTCATGGCCCGGGGCACATAGCAGCACATTGCCCTATGTCCACAGAACCCATGGAGTGCAACACTGGCCGCCGCTGCTCATTATTTGCCTACCATGCATGCAGTGCCATTCCGCACCCTGGCAAGGGACCTCAGATATGAGCAATGGTGTTGCAGTGACTGGGCTTCTGGACTCAGGGAGTTTGGTGACCCTGTTAAGGGCCACACTTCCACGTGTGCTTGTCCCTGGAAAGTGGGTGGGGGGTGAATTGTATCCATGGGGACACTAAAGCCTACCCTGTTGCTCAGATATATATATTTGCAGAGGACATTACCATGTCTAATACCATGGGGGTGGTCAAGGACCTGATGTACCCCATAATAATTGAAAGAGACTGTTCTTTGTTTTGGGACTTGTGGGGTAAGGCCATAACCCCTAATTATCAAGGGGAACTTGACAGACCCGATGAGGATAATAATAAAAAGGATGTTATGTATGATGATGTCACAAAGGAATTTCCTCTGACAGTGTTAGCTGGGAATGAGGATGAGGAGTCATCCCATGGAAGTAATATTCCTGATCTTGAGGTGTCCCGAGGAAATTTTGGGACATCCCAACTCAGAGATATTACTTTAAAGAGTGCCCTGGAAAATGTCACAGTGTTAAATGGTGTTCCTCAAGAACCAGGTGCAGATAACAGGTTCCCATACTTTGCCATGAACAACAATCTAGTATATCGTGTAAGCAAAGTGAGGGATGAGATTGTAGAACAACTGCTGGTACCAGCTCCATATAGACGAATGGTATTAGACATGGCCCACTCCCATGTGTTGGGAGGTCACTTGGGAGTAGATAAGACCCGAGATCGTATTCTACAAAGGTTTTATTGGCCAGGATGTCATAGAGAGATTGCTAATTATTACCAGTCCTGTCCAGTCTGCCAATTAACCGCCCCAGTCTCTCATTTCCGTACCCGTTAGTACCACTGCCCATCATAGAAACACCATTTGAGCGTATAGCTATGGACCTGGTAGGCCCTTTAGTAAAATCGGCTAGAGGGCACCAGTACATTTTGGTTGTCCTGGATTACGCTACGCGGTACCCAGAGGCAGTACCTTTACGAAATTCCTCCTCAAAATGTATTGCAAGAGAGTTATTCCATATTTTTTCCAGAACAGGACTGCCTAAAGAGATCTTGACTGATCAGGGAACCCCCTTCATGTCACGTATTATGAAAGAGTTGTGTAAAATCCTGAGTATAAAGCAGTTACGTACTTCAGTGTACCATCCACAGACCGATAGATTGGTAGAGCGTTTTAATAAAACATTGAAGGCATTGTTAAGAAAGGTAGTGGAGAAAGATGGCCGAGATTGGGATTGCCTGATACCCTATTTATTGTTCTCTGTAAGAGAAGTCCCTCAAGCCTCCACAGGGTTTTCACCTTTTGAGCTGTTGTATGGACGGCATCCTCGTGGGTTACTTGACGTGGCTAAAGAGACCTGGGAAAGCGAGGTGACTCCATATAAAAGCATAATTGAGCATGTTGCCCAAATGCAAGAAAGAATAGCAAATGTCATGCCAATAGTTAAGCAACATCTTCTGTAGGCCCAAGAAGCCCAATGTAGGGTATATAATAAAACGGCCAGAATAAGACAGTTCCACCCAGGGGACCGGGTACTTGTACCCACAGTGGAAAGAAAATTCCTTGCAAAGTGGCAGGGACCATTTGAGGTACTAGAAAAGGTGAGTGAGGTTAACTATAAAATACACTAGCCAGGGAAAAGGAAGCCTATCCAGATATATCATGTAAACCTCATCAAGCACTATAGAGATAGGGAATCTATCGATACACCTTGTTTGTTTTCTCAGTCAGAGGTTGGTTTTCAAGATGTCACTATTGCAGACACCCTTTCACCCTCACAGAAGCAGCAATGCAGGGAACTGTTAGAACAGAATAAGGACATGTTCTTGGACTTACCTGGTCTTACCTCTGTGATTGAGCATGAGATTGTTACTGAACCTCATGTTAGGGTAAACCTGAAGCCTTATAGAATACCTGAGGCCCTTAGACAAGTGGTTTCCCAAGAAGTGGAATGAATGCTAAAATTAGGAGTTATTGAGGAATCGAAGAGTGGGTGGTCAAGCCCAATAGTCTTGGTGCCAAAATCAAATGGGGAATGGCGCTTCTGTAATGACTATAGGAAGCTTAATGAGGTCTCCAATGTGGACACATACCCGATGCCTAGGGTAGACGAACTCATTGAAAGGCTAGGGCCGGCCCGTTATATTCCCACATTGGACCTCACAAAAGGATATTGGCAGATCCCATTATCCAAGGAGGCCAAGGAAAAGACTGCTTTTTCCACCTCTGGGGGATGCTATCAGTATACAAGGATGCCTTTTGGATTGCAGGGAGCTCCTGCCACATTTCAAAGGGCGATGGATCGCATACTGATCCCTCACAAGAAGTATGCCGCCGCTTATCTAGATGATATTGTGATATTCAGCCGTGACTGGGAAAGTCATCTGGGTAAATTGCAGACAGTCGTAGATGCCCTAAGGAGAGCTGGGTTTACCATCAATCCCAATAAATGTGCAGTTGGTATGGAAGAGGTCAAATATCTGGGGTATATAGTAGGAAGAGGCTTAATTAAGCCACAGATAAACAAGGTTGAAGCGATACAAACTTGGCCACGCCCACTAACAAAAAAACAAGTGAGGGCATTCTTGGGAATCATAGGCTACTACAGACGTTTTGTCCCTGACTTTGCCACAATTGCAGCCCCATTAGCCGAGCTCACAAAAGGGACCCGGTCGGTCATGGTTAAATGGTCTCCGGAGGCTGAAAGAGCCTTTAATGAACTCAAACTTGCCCTATGTAAGCAGCCAGTCTTGGTAGCACCTGATTTTACAAAGGAATTTGTAGTACAGACAGATGCGTCTGATGTAGGCTTGGGTGCGGTAATGTCACAGGACATAAGTGGAGAAGAGCATCCAGTTATGTATCTTAGCTTTCCCCAGCTGAAAATAATTATTCCATTGTGGAAAAAGAGTGCTTGGCCATTAAATGGGCATTAGATTCACTCAGGTACTACCTACTGGGCAGAAGGTTCAAACTGGTTTCTGATCATGCTCCACTGAAGTGGATGAGAATGAAAAAGAGAAATAACGCTAGGATAACACGTTGGTTTCTTGCGTTACAAGACTTTAGCTTCAATGTGGAACATAGACCTGGTAAACTGCACGGGAATGCAGACGCACTATCAAGGGTACACTGTTTGGTGGTTGAAGGTGCCCAGCCCCTCGGCTTTGGGCAGAGGGGGGGGGGGGTATGTGACAAGGCAAAAGGTACAGTGGTTGATGGCAGATACGTGTCACAGAGATGCCTGGTCTCGGTGAAGTAGCTGGTAGTCCTTGTCAGTAACCTTAGGTTACTGACACTTTCTAATGTTAGCATAGCTGCTTTCAAGCAGTTTGATCCGGGCCAGCTTTTGACTGGAGCAGTCTCAGTGTTGGGTGGGATGACTGCTCCCACATATCCAGCCCAGGTTTTCTGCCTGGGCTTTTTATCAGCCAGGAAGATTCAGGTGAGCGGTGTGTGTGTGTGTGTGTGTGTGTGGATACAGTAGGGTTCACCAGCGTTTCTGTCTGGACAGCACAGAACTTCAGACCAACTCCAGGCTTGGAGCCTCAGCGCACACACACACACACACACACACATGAAAATAGATGTCATACTGGTGGTAAAATTATGTACATATGGCTGCTAAGGTTACTTCACCTATGCAGCGACGATTGGTATAGGTTATTATACGTCAATTAGGAGCGAGAACGGGATACTAGATACGTGGAGATATCTACATAAATGTAAATCCAATATGGGTATCGACTGATATAGTATAATGCAAACAAATAAACAGATAACATCGCCGTGTCAATGGTTCAGTAGCATAGTGTGCATATGCTTAAAGCATGTCTGACAAACATACATAATAACAAGAGAGCCATGGTGCCACAAGTCTCAAGAGGGTAAGTATAGATACCTGATAGTAGCGTGAGTGTGTGGAGCCGGGAGCCTGGTAGAGCAGGTAAAGTGATACGGAGTATGTGCCTAAAGAGAGAGGAGGGGAATGATAAGGTGGAAGCGGCAATGAGTGGGAAAAGAGGCTGAGTTGCGGGGAGGACGGTACCTGGGTAAGTATGCAGAGAAGGCCCGGAATAAAACCGTCAGAGCGGTGGAATAGCGCGATGTTTACAGCAGGATGACTGTCTGATTAGTACGGCGCTGGAGTGTGTGGGGCCAGTGACGCTTAAAAGCACTGCGTCGCTAAACTGATGAGGTGGATGATGTGGGAGGGGTCGGGATACTGGCTACTGCGCATGTTCGCCCTAAATGGAAATGTCAGAGCGGAGAGCTTGCCCAGAGTAAAGATGGCCGGCGGGCCAAATATGTGCCTAGATGAAGTTAGAAAGTGTACAGAATGTACAGAATAGTGAGGCAATGTTATGACAGGTCAGAGAGGTGCCAAAGTGTTGGCCCCTAGTGTGGGAGGAGTAGGGATGATGGCAAATGTGTATATTGACCCTGATTAAAAATGCCTGAACGGAGGTCGCTGTGCTAGTTGTTCCTGAGTAATAATGGCCAGGTGGCCAGAGATGGAAATGATGGGATGGATGGAGTGGATGAGGGGAAATGGAATAGAGGAACTCTATAGTGGAATATAGTGAGGTGCATGTTTGGCCCCTGGGGAGTCACAAGAGAGCTGGAAGCAGGGAACGGAACATGGAGGTAAGTGGAGAAAAAAAAAAAGTGAAAAGTGAGGTGGGCACCATGGTGGAATACAAGGGGAGAATAGTCAGGCATCAGCATATAGATATATGTTACTGAAAAGGATATGGGGTATTCTGCGGCAGTGAATTCTTCGAGATATCAGATCCTTAGTACTGGGTCTGTAGGGAAGGAGAAAAATCATTAGTGACAAGTACATAAAACCCATAAAAATATGCAGGATAACATTATTACCGTATGTACCAGAGGTAGGTAGTACAAGGTGTAGAACGAGAATGTTACAAGAAACAGTTGAGGTCATAGTCCCTATTGAGGCCCTTGGGTTCTAAACTTTGTAGTTCATGTATCCAAAATGCTTCCCGCTGCTGTAGCATGCGGGTGATGTCGCCCCCTCTTCTCGGGGCGATGACCTGTTCAATTACCTGGAAGCGTAGTTGTGATATATTGTGACCTTTCAGGACAAAATGTGCAGGTATTGGGAACCAAGTGTTTAAGCATCGTATAGTGGATTTATGTTTGCAGATCCTATCCCTGATGGTCTGAGTAGTTTCCCCTACGTATACCAGGCCGCATGGGCACTTGATGATGTAAATGACATTAGAGGAGTCGCAGGTGAAGAAACCATTGATTTTGTATTTTTTACCATTGAGGGGATGATGGAATTCACTGCCTTTGATCACATGTGAGCACTGCATGCAGTGAATGCAGGGGAATGTTCCTTTGCGTTGTGTCTTTAGGAAAGTCTGAAATGGGATTTTTTTGTTAGATCCTAAGTCTGCCCTGACAAGTTTGTCCCTCAGGTTTTTTGGCCGTCTGTTGCAGGCGAGGATGGGATTAGCAAATTCTTGTATATTTTGATAAGCTTGATGTAATATGGACCAGTGTC
>ONZH01019818.1:0-50157 GCA_900303285.1 Rhinella marina | reverse complement strand
AGTTGTAACATATGATATGCAAACTATGAAAATGCTATGCTTACATGACAAACTGAACTGCTCATACAAGTTGTATAACTGTAAAACCACTAACAGGGTGAAGTTAATAACAATTATTATTTTGTGACAATTAAGTATATTTTTGATATATTGCAGGCAGCAATTGAATAGCAGGTTATTGATATTTTTATGTTGGAAATGGGCAAGCGACTGTCAGGAGGGTCAAATTATGACAGCTAGATGAATGGGTCAAAGTGTCTATAAAGCAGCAGGTGCTTCTGGTTTAGGGCTCATG
This sequence comes from Rhinella marina, assembly GCA_900303285.1. Classification (NCBI taxonomy): domain Eukaryota; kingdom Metazoa; phylum Chordata; class Amphibia; order Anura; family Bufonidae; genus Rhinella; species Rhinella marina. Next base: position 49,862 of record ONZH01019818.1, on the reverse strand, counting down.
CACACGGCCATTTCCCAGCCGTGCCCGAATTGTGGCCCGCAAACAGCGGGTCCGCAATATACGGGAACCAGCCGTGTGCACACCGTATCATGGATGTGGACCCATTCACTTGAAAGGGCCTGCAATCTGGGAGATATGGCACAAAACAAAGACACAGATTGGAAGTCTATGGAAGAGCTACCGTTTTCTACACTACTTTTTTGTGGTGCAGACCGTGGACCCCATTCAAGTAAATGGGTTCACAGATGGCAGCCACACAGTCGGCGCCAGTGCATTGTGGACCACAATTTGCGGTCCACAGTACGGGCAAGGCCAGCACATGGTCATGTGCATGAGCCCTTAATATAGTGAGCAGTAGTACCAACCAAAAATGTTTCAAGGAGGAGAAACCATTGGAATTGTTAAAAGGTCATAGGTAGTGTTAAGAGAATTTTTGAAAAATCTGATTCTGCTGCTTCGCTGAATTTCTCAAAGAAATTTGCTTTGTGACTAATTACTTTGTCACAAAGCCCATTTCTTTGTAAGTAGCGGGTGCAATGATGGGGGGTGGCAATTGCACCGCCCTCCATCATTGAATCCCTCAGATACCGCATTTATCTCTGATCGCGGCATCTGAGAATAATAGTGAGGGCTTTCAGGGATTAATCCATTAAAAACCTAATTATAATAATACTCACCTTGATCGAAGATTCCACGTGAAATCTTGCATGGTGCGTGATAACATCACGCTGGCCAATGTGGTGATGTCCTACATCACCGAGCATGAGATTTAGTGCTGGATCTTCAATCAAGATGGCCGTGTCGGTCTCTTTAACGCTCAAATGGATAAGGTGAGTATAGATTTTTTTTTTTTAACCGCAGTTTCAGGGAAAATTGATTTGTTACCATGAAGCACGAGGAAATTTGGTATCACAGCGAATCAAATTTTCCCTGAAATTCAAATCAAAGTCCATTTTGGATACTTTGATTCACTCAACCGTAGTCACAGGCACCAAAGACTCATTGATTTTCATGAGAGCAAAACTAGCTTGCCTAGTCTGATCCCATAGAGTAATGGTGGCACACAGTTAATGCTGAACACCTTTAGACTAACTGCACACGTTCATCCACCTGACAATCAAATGAAAAACACGTAAGAAATAGCACATAAATACACAATATTTATTGCGTCTTTGTGCAGTTTTGGTGGGGATTTTCTGTTTATGTTTATGTAGGGATAACCACCCTACATAAGATGTGGAATAGCCCATTTGACATCAGATTGTTTTCAACAACAGATTATTTTCTATCTATACAAATTACTCAGTGTGTACATTAGGTTTGGTAAATCTCATTTGCTAGTACTGTATTATCCTGAGTTTTTATCTGCATGAAAATCCACTTGAAAAAAAAACTCTTGTAGCCTGGAATGTGTGCAGTTACCCATAGACACTCAGTGGAGTTAACAAATCAGAGCTTTTATGACTGCACAAGGGAAATATGGTGTAAAAACCTTACCTGTATGGGCACCAGTAGCGTGATCATCGGCCATGCCTGGAGATATGTGCTGCTGAGCCATGCCCCCTGGTAATGCAACCGCATCCTTAGTAACAGGATACAATGCTCTATTTCTCCCTGCAGCAGGCGTGTGCTGGGAGAGATTAGCAGTAGACTGATTGCTCAACTTCTTTATTACTGTTTACTAAGTCATAAACCTATCAGGTTCTAATCCAGGGGCTTGATACTCTATTTAAATCCCTTCCTGGCCATACACCATTTCCAGTGATAGTCTTTGTTTGGCTCATTAGCTAGTTTTCTTGCTCCCTGTTCCTGCTTTGATGATAGATTCTTCTGTGTCTCTAACCCCGACATGTCTTTTGACCACTCTCTATCTTGTGATTTGGTACTGCATAGTCCTTCAGGTTCAGACCCATTTCTGTCAACACGTATTATGTTTGTTAGGCAATCTCTGTACTTATATAGTGTAGGGACCATCGACCAGTTGCGGTCTAGCTATCTAGGACTTGTACTGCAAGTAGGTAGGGAAAGCAGGCTTGGTACAAGCCTTAAGGGTCACTGGCCTTGTCTGTCCCTACTTGCAGTTGTTACATATGGTTTTACATTAGTTTTATGGCTGATAAAGGCTGATATAGTTTATAGCATAATTACAGTGTTTGTGAGTTGCATTCATTTTATATGATGGGCAAATACCTATGGAACTTGGGTACAAAGAAAGTAAAATTTATACTCCGGTGTCTTTTGAACACATGTCTATCAGATTATGTAACAACTTGGGGATATCAATTAGCTCACAGGATCTCTTGTGTGAAGATGTACTAATTCTAGTCCAAAATAGTGGATTATGTTTAAAACTTCAACCATCTTTATTGTCTTTACACATGGATAAGCAGTTTTTAGTACAAAACAAAAGCAAAACTAAGCCATCTAGCCTCTAATTAAATATTATAGCTTCACTAGCTATCACAGTTATTGGTCTACTGCCAAGCACCTCACAATAAACTCAATTAATACTAGATTCCTTCAGCTGGTGACTCCTAGCAGCCCTTAGCATGGCCTTTCCTTCCACAAACTGGAGACCTGCTAGGCTACACCTCTTTTCCAAATTTCCCCAGCTAATTAAATTCAGTAGACAGGCCAAAACAAGTAGTATCTGGAAGATAAAGTAGAGGCGTCCCTTCTCTATTAAATCCAGTAACCAGGCTATATTACCAATATCTGTTAAATGTCTCAGAATGGTGAGCATAAATAAAAACCTAGCATATTCACCTCATGGATCCCCTGCCTCTGCTGTTTTAACCTGGTCATCCATCGTTCTCTTCATCCTGCTGCAGTGATAATGTCCCATCACAGAAATGTGATCACTGCAGCTAATACCTGGAATATTCTTAATTTGAAGTAATAATTTTTCATGTAGAGGGATTATGTATAGCAAGGATTAACCTACACATTAAAGGTTCTTCCTTGGCCTGCCACTGTGCAGGAAACTGAAGCACAGTCCAATTAAAGCAAATGGGGCAATGCAGACGTTCAGCAGATGTCTACAAGTACAGGAAACATTAGAATCGTGTGCCGCATTAAATTAGTGGTGTGACCTCTTCATTCTCAGGACCATGCGAGTGCCAGAGGTCAGACCTTCACAAAACATACAGTGAGGGTATATCCTAACAATATACTATTACATTCTACAGGCGTGCCCACTTGAACCTTTAAAGGGTAAGGGTGGACATATTACTTACAGTATATTCATTATAAATTTCAATATTCACATTGAATTCTATAGCACAGGAATATATAGTGGCCTACCTAGCTTTACGATTAATCTGAATTTTTTACAGACTACATACTGTAAGTAGCAAGAGTTAAATGTCCTGGACACATAAGAAAAGAGTTCATGATGCCAGCTCCCCAGACCTGGGAACAAAGAGAGACTTTGAAGCCTGCTATGGAGGAGTATACCAAAGAAGTCCGTACCAGCCATCTTGCTATAGAATGCTTGAGTTATCAAATATTGCAATATGTGCCAGATGTGCAGTATCCACATGGAACATGTTGCCTTGAACTTTTTTGGGGGTGGCAAAGCTGAACATTAAACCTAAATGAACTCTTTGATGTTACAAATTGTTTTCTAAACCATCACGATCCACGTGAACCTTTAAAGTCTTTGAATAGTTACTTTGATATAAAACTATTGTACAGAGAATCTGCTTACAAAGTGAGGGAGTAGAACATTTTAATACAAATGAGTCAACACAAAATGCTTTGGTTTATGATAAATTCTACTTTATTGAAGTCAGCAACTTGTTGCTGAAACATCTTGCTGGATCTTGTGATTGCTCACTGTGCTGTATGTTAAATTACTTGTATATTAAATATTATGATACAGTACACATACAGTATACATGTATACATTACAGTATATATACAGTGCCTTGCGAAAGTATTCGGCCCCCTGGAACTTTTCAACCTTTTGCCACATTTCAGGCTTCAAACAAAAAGATATAGCATTTTAAATTTTTGGTGAAGAATCAACAACAAGTGGGTCACAATTGTGAAGTGGAACGAATTTTATTGGATCATTTAAACTTTTTTTGTAATAATAAAACTGAAAAGTGGGGCGTGCAAAATTATTCGGCCCCCTTGCATTAATACTTTGTTGTGCCACCTTTTGCTGCGATTACAGCTACAAGTCGCTTGGGGTATGTCTCTATCAGTTTTGCACATCTAGAGACGGAAATTCTTGCCCATTCTTCCTTGCAAAACAGCTTGAGCTCTTTGAGGTTGGATGGAGAGCGGTTGTGAACAGCAGTTTTCAGCTCTTTCCACATATTCTCAATTGGATTCAGGTCTGGACTTTGACTTGGCCATTCTAAGACCTGGATACGTTTATTTTGTAGATTTTGCTTTATGTTTGGGATCATTGTCTTGTTGAAAGATAAATCTCCGTCCTAGTCTCAGGTCTTTTGCAGACTCCAACAGGTTTTCATCCAGAATGGTCCTGTATTTGGCTCCATCCATCTTCCCATCAATTTTAACCATCTTCCCTGTCCCTGCTGATGAGAAGCAGGCCCAAACCATGATGCTGCCACCACCATGTTTGACAGTGGGAATGGTGTGTTCAGGGTGATGAGCTGTGTTGCTTTTACGCCAAACATATCGTTTTGCATTGTTTCCAAAAAGTTCGATTTTTGTTTCATCTGACCAGAGCACCTTCTTCCACATGTTTGGTGTGTCTCACAGGTGGCTTGTGGCAAACTGTAAACGAGACTTTTTATGGATATCTTTGAGAAATGGCTTTCTTCTTGCCACTCTTCCATAAAGGCCAGATTTGTGAAGTGTTTGACTGATTGTTGTCCTATGGACAGACTCTCCCACTTCTGCTGTAGATCTCTGCAGTTCATCCAGAGTGATCATGGGCCTCTTGGCTGCATCTCTGATCAGTCTTCTCCTTTTTTGAGATGAAAGTTAAGAGGGACGGCTGGGTCTTGGTAGATTTGCAGTGGTCTGATACTCCTTCCATTTCAATATGATCGCTTGCACGGTGCTCCTTGGGATGTTTAAAGCTTGGGAAATATTTTGGTATCCAAATCTGGCTTTAAACTTCTCCACAACAGTATCACGGACCTGCCTGGTGTGTTCCTTGGTCTTCATGATGCTCTCTGTGCTTTAAACAGAACCCTGAGACTATCACAGAGCAGGTGCATTTATACAGAGACTTGATTACACACAGGTGGATTCTATTTCACTTCATCAGTCATTTAGGACAACATTGGATCATTCAGAGATCCTCAATGAACTTCTGGAGTGAGTTTTCAGAACTGAAAGTAAATGGGCCGAATAATTATGCATGTCCCACTTTTCAGTTTTCTTATTCCAAAAAAAAGTTTAAATGATCCAATAAATTTCGTTCCACTTCACAATTGTGACCCACTTGTTGTTGATTCTTCACCAAAAATTTAAAATGTTATATCTTTTTCTTAGAAAGCCTGAAATGTGGCAAAAGGTTGAAAAGTTCCAGGGGGCTGAATACTTTCGCAAGGCGCTGTATATAGTCATATGTGAACTTGGAAGATACTGTAAATTATACAATAAACATCTATTTGACTACTTAAATATTGTGTTTATTTCCCTCTTTCTGATAGCTTATTCTTATAATTAGAGATGAGCGAATCATGCAAAAAATTATTCGCCAAACATTCGCCGAACTTTTCCTAAAATTTGTATATTCGACGAATAGATTTGTTGTATTTGCGTACAAAATATACGTTATTATGTGCTATTTGCGAATATTCGCTCACTAATAACGAACGTTCATTTTTCAAAAGGTACGCAACTTTATATGCTTTTAATCTATACACTGTTGCGTACGAATATAAGTCTTGCGAATGCACGCACAACGCTAGGTCGTGGCGTACGAACCTCAGAGTCAGAGCGAATTTGGCAAGATGGCAACGGTAAGCAGGCGTTCGTGTCCATTCAGCTCTGAAGAGCTAAAGTACATGGTCCAGAAGATGGACAAGCTGGGCTATGATGGCAGTGGCACCCATCAACACCCGCACCAAGAAAAAAATAAAATAGTGGAGCGGGTGATACAAGGCCTGCGCCATCACTGTCAGAGTGAGCGGACCCCAGGCCAGGTCCAGAGGAAGTGGTCGGACCTCAAATTGAAGTGCCCAGAGCGGCTAAGGCAGATCCGGGATGAGATACGAGAGGGTGAGTAATCAAAAATAATTTAAAAATTAGTTTACTGTCTGTATTGTATATGTACCAGTGCCATTAAAGAAAACCGTATAGGACAACGTGGGAGTGCGTAGTGCGCTGCAGCAATTTTCTTTCATGCTAGGCCACGCCTCTAACTCCACTCAAAGGCTAGGGCTACACGACGACATTTGTCGCGCGACAATGTGTCGCACCAATGTCGCGCGACAATTTTTATAATGGAAGTCTATGGTGTCGCGCTGAGACATGCGACATGCTGCGACTGCGACACGACAGTCACAGAAAAGTCCATCCAGGATGGGTTTTTCTGCGACTGTCGTGTCGCAGTCGCAGCATGTCGCATGTCGCAGTCAACACCATAGACTTCCATTGTAAAAATTGTCGCGAACACTGTCGCGAGTGTAGTTGTGCACTATGTGTCGCGCGACTTACTGTTGCGCGGCACATGTCGTCGTGTAGCCCTAGCCAAACAAGTGAAGGTATTCTCAGATACGTGCCCCTTCCCAGTAATTTTCCTTAGGCTACATTTACATATGTGGCATTGATCTGGCAGGCTGTTCCACGGTATTTGTCCTGCCAATTCCCGGCGTTCTTGCAGATAGCGGTCGGATCAGCGCCGTCCCCCATTATTGTTAATGGTGCTGGCCATTCTCCCTTTTGTGTCAGGCAAATGCTTGATCCGGACAGATCCGGTGGGCTGTTCCCGGCCATAACAGCCCGACAGATCTCTAGGGCTAGTGTGAAAGTACCCTTATATGCCCCTTCATAGTTAGCGCTTCCTCCTCCTACACACAGACTCAAAGATGTGCTCATGCTGCAGCTAATGTGTCTGGAGTGGGTGATTTAAAATATATTCCCACGATAACGATATTAAGAAATTTATCACAATAAATACCCATTTAGAAGAAAAAAACACTTGGGGCCACAAGGAGAAGACATTATACTGTATGGGGGCAGCCACAAGGAGACATTATACTGTATGGGGGCCACAAGGAGACATTATATTGGACGTCGGGGAAGGTGAAGGGACTGCTCCCTGCTTACCGTCACCCGTCTCTGCTTCCTATGGATGCAAAGACAGCTGACCACGGGACATAGCCACCCGTTCCCGGACACAGCCGCTAAAATCCTGACTGTCCTGCCGAATCCGGAACGGTTGGGACTGGAGCTATGGTATACTAGTGCATTGTATGTGCTGTATTTCTATTTGTTATGTTTGTACCTGCAGAATGTGACACACAGACATCTTTTATTCATTCATTCAACCCCCCACCCCTCCCAACAAATGCTCCCTCCATCAAATATGCACCCCAGATATTCTATGTTCCCTTCACTCCCCATCATATCGCCCTCCTCTCACCCATAATATCTTCATAGTAGTATACAGTGTTAGTATTAAAACGGTCATCATAACAATTGTGTATGGATTTATGTTGCAGAGCAACGTCAGCGACGTCGACAGCAGGGACGTGCCCGGACGGCCCCTGAAGGACCTTCTAGAAAGTGTAAACATATTTAATTTATTTTTAATCCAGGCTATGTGGGAGTGCAGCAGCAGTGATATAAGAGCACTAGTGGTTAGGAATGGGATCCAGCCCCAAACTATTCAGATGTATCAACATCAGAAGTTACAACTGTTCATTTGAGTTGAATGTAATGCCATTATTTAAATTTTGACAGCTGCTGCACCAGAGAGGAGCTCCTCTGCCCCTCCTCCACCCCACCCTGAGAGGACCCCACCTGGCCCTCATACACCCCCAGCCCAGCTACCAGAGGCAGAAGGTAGGTAAAATAAAAAGTGTAATGGGTGGCCCTTCTGTCTTCAAAATACAAGCTAATTTTATGTTTTATCTTTTATAGCTCCAACCGTCAGGGGGGATATCGATTTTTCCCCAGGCCCATGGGAAGACAACCCAGTATGGGTGTCCCGTAAGTACAAACCCCTAATTCACAGAAGTGTAATATTTTCAAGCACTAGGATCATGCCACCCAACATGTTATTGATAACTAGACTGTGTACACATTATGTTCTCCAAGTGGTTAGTGAAGCCGACATATCACAATAATTTTAAAATCAAGTTAGTTAAAGAAGTATAAACTTGTGTTACCCCAAAAATATTTAACAAAAATGTGAATCATATTATGCAGCGCTCAGACGCCATTTGCAGCGGGGCGACCCTTCCCCTCCAGGGCCCTCTAAGGAGATGTCTCTCTTGTCCCAGTGTAGGAGTGCCAAGGGTATTTTAGGCCTACAGTGTCTCTGGGGTATGTGTCACGGTGTTCCTACCTTGATGGACGAATAGGCCCCAGGCGGTGGCTCTGGCTGCAAAAATGATAGGTGGAATAATTGAGGGTCGTCGAGTGAAATGAAGTCCAGACCATCACTGGGGTTTTACAATTATAGTACATTCGCAATCTCTTTTTAACAAAGCGAGAAACAGCCCTGCACCTCACATAGATCCAGAGATCTGCCCCAATTACTGCTACATCAAGCTGGTTACTAAAGGGTAGTGTGACTAGTGTCTATTCTGCTGCATGTCAAGACTCATGCCCATCTCTCCCTATCACAGCTCAGGACAGGAGGCAGTTGAAGATTTAAACTGAGCATGTGCGGCCTTCTCAGTGAGCAGTTCAAAGAAAATTTGAGTCAGTTCTAGTAGATATACAAAATATTTCATGACATGCAACTAGTATTCAGATCCAGGTGCTGCTTTGAAAGTTTAGAATATTTTTCGTGGGACAACCCCTTTAACTTGATATTACATACTAATTATATTCCTGTTTCCACCCCTACAGACATACCATCTGACTTCGAGATGGAGGCCGCCATACGGCGATTTGGCGTGAAGCTCCACGCTGCCACCCGCCTCCTACGCAGCCTCCAGCTGGACCACCTGGAGCTGCAGCAAATGATGGCGGCACGTCGGCATCCGCTTTAATTTTTATTTTATTTATTTTTTGTATTTTTCTGTTTTCAAAAAGTTATTTTATTATTATTATTATTATTAATAATATAAAATAGGTATATAACCTGTGGTTTGATGTTTTTGTACACCTTTAACCCCTTCCTGACATACTGTGAAGAAATATTGTTAGGAAACATATATGTACGTAACGCACAAGTGCTGCCAAAAATGACACGGAACAGGCACTCCAATACAAGGGGTATAAAGAAGGGCCTCATTCACATTGTGGAACAATTGTTCTTGTTGTGGGACTCATACACTCATAAAGCCTATGCACAAAGTGACAAGTCTGCCAAAATTACAAGGAACAGGCACTCCGATACACCTTTAATTACACATAAAGGAGGGCATCAGACACACCCGTGAAAAATTAAGATTGATGGCCTGCTGGTGAACAGACCCATGAAAACATTATTTTTGAGGGACTGGTGGTGAACAGACCCTTGAAAACATTATGGTTGAAGGCCTGGTGGTGAACAGACCCATGAAAACATTATGGTTGAAGGCCTGGTGGTGAACAGACCCATGAAAACATTAATTATGGGGGTAACGTTAACTAACAACAGCTACAAGCGTAGAAAACGGAGGAGGAGGTAGACAACAGTGTTTGCTTTTGAAATAGGGTTTTGTAGACTTCGGGTTCGCACAGCCCATGACATGACACTAGACATTTGGCTGTAAAATTATGGCCCGGCTGACAGCAACAGTGGGAAGACAGCACTCAGACTATTCTGCCCTGCAAGGCCTGATCTAATCACCAGCATCAGCAAGAGGAGTATGAAATTCGGATGTAATCCAGCCTTTATTCATTTTTATAAAGGTATTTTTTTGAACACTGCCTGGTGACAGATTTGTCCTTTTGGGTGTCACCACCCCCCCAGCGGCACTAAAAACCCTCTCTGACATGACACTTGAGGCTGGGCAGGAAAGAAGCCCTAGTGCATAGTGGGACAGTTCCGGCCACTGTTGTAATCTGCCTGCCCAGAAGTCCAGGGGGTCTGAGAAGAGGCTTTGTGAGCCAGACTGCAGGTAAGCCTGAACCTGCTCATTGAGGCGGGTGATCTGGGCCTGCTCACTTGGCTGTAGCTGTTGGGAGCCTGCAGAGAAAAATTCCTGCATCATACTCATTAGGCTTAACTGTCTGCTGCTGGTTGTGGCAGAAGGTGGATTACTCGGCCGGACCTCCTTCTCAGACATGCTGGCAGCAGGCTGGGGCTGGCTGAAAGCTCTGGCCAGGTTACTACATAGCTTCTCCCGCAATGAGACTAATTTCTCTTCCCTTTCCTGGGGAGGAAAACAATCCCCCATGTTGGATTGATACCGCGGGTCCAGAAGCATCGCCAGCCAGTATTCGTCAGTCTGCCTTATGTTTAGGATACGCCTGTCAGTGCGTAAGCATGTGAGCATACAACTCGCCATCCTGCCCAGCGTGCCTGAGAGGCCACTTCTTTCCATCTCAGCCTCTCTCCGAGAAACTGCTGTGTCCCTGAAAGTGTCATCATCCTCATCCTCCACCTGTGTCTCCTCCTCCTCCTCCTCCTGGTCATCAACATCACCCTCATTAAAATCCTCCTCCTCTTCCCCCTCCTCTAACTGAAGCTCCTCATCCTCATCCTGCTCCACAAGGGAACTTTGGCGTTGGGGCTCCCCTACAGTGACAGCATGGCGGCCGGTAGACAAATGACCAGGATTTCCTTCCCCCATTGCCCCCTGCTGCATGAGCGTGAGTGTCTTTTCCAGCACAAATATTATTGAAATTACGTCGTTCACACCGCAGCTGTCCCGGCTGACCAATTTGGTGGCTTCTTCTAAGGGCCTTAGAACAGTGCAGGCATCTCGGACCAGCCTCCACTGCCGGAAATCAAAGCCGCACCTGCTCCCTATGCTGGAAGATTCTGGCTGCTGCTGGACAAAATCGTCCACTGCTCTACGCTGCTCTAGGAGTCGCTGCAACATATGAAGAGTGGAATTCCACCGGGTCGCCACGTCACCTATTAAGCGGTGTGGCGGAAGACCGTTTTGACGCTGCAGTTCCAGCAGAGCGTGCCGAGATACATATGAATGGCTAAAATGAGTGCAAAGCTTCCGCGACTTTGCCAGCACTGTGCGCAGGCCAGTGAATGTTTTTAGAAATCTTTGCACCACTAGATTTAGCACATGTGCCATACAGGGAGCATGCGAGAATTGACCCAGGTTCAGCGCTGCCACTATATTTGTCCCATTGTCACTCACTACCTTGCCCACTTCCAGCTGACGTGGAGTCAGCCAGTGCGCTATTTGCTGCTTCATGTAATGCAGCAAGCGCTGGCCTGTGTGGCTGCTACTGCCAAGACAAACTAAGTCTAACACTGCATGGCAGCGTTTCACCTGACACATGTGATATGAAGGAGCGTGGGTAACTCGCTGCCCTGACGCTCCAGCAGGCGGACTGCCCGTGGAGGTGGAAGCGGATAGTTGTTGGGTGCTCTGCTGCAATCCTGGCTGGAAAGCACGTGGAGGTGCCAACAGCAATTGACCGGGTTGCTGGGGTGTTCCTGCCTCGCTGCCACTAAATACATTCAGCCAGTGGGCAGTAAAGGACATGTATTGCCCCTGGCCATAAGCACTGCTCCAGGTGTCCACCGTGACGTGCACCGTGCTGCAGAGAGACAGCTGCAGGGAGCGTCCAATATTCTCTGCCACGTGGGAGTAAAGGGCGGGGATAGCTTTGTTTGAAAAGTAATGCCGGCTAGGGACCTGCCAGCGTGGCTGAGCGCAAGCCATTAGCTCCCTAAAAGCTGGGCAGTCAACCAGCTGGTACGGCAGAGACTGCACAGCCAGCAACTTTGTCAGGTGACCGTTCAGTTTGCGCACTGTCGGATTACTTGTGGCGTAAAACTGCTTCCTGGCCACACACTCGGCAATGGACGGCTGCCGAATGAGAGGAGGTGGAGACATGCACGCACTGGGCGACGATGAGGTGGATGTACTACTTACACCCCGGGATGCGGGCTGAGCTATGACCCTGGATGCGGCCTGCCTGACAGAAGGGACCCCCAGAGAAGTAACCAGCTCTTTACTATTATTGGGCTGCTCTAAATTGCCGGCATGACGCCGCTTCAAATGGTTCCACAGAGCAGTGGTCCCAACATTTGCGGCTTTCCCACGGCTCAATTTCTGCTTACAGAAATTACACGTGGCCATACTGCTATCCCCGGCAGAGTGGTAAAATACTTCCACACACCCGACGTGCGCCCTCCACAGCTGGCCAAGCTTCTCGCACGCTTACTTCCTGGTGCCGGCCCCACTATATTTGGGGTCTCGCTAGTTTCCAGGGAAGCACTAGCCCTGGGCCTAACTCGCCTCTGCCCTCTGTTGCTGCCACTACTAGTACCACCCTCCTCCTCTGAGCTCAAATCCTCCTCCGCTTCACAGGTCCTCCGGCCTAACACATCAGATTCCTCATCAGACTCCTCCACAACACATTTTTGCAAATTAGGCTGTTCCCCATCCCCACCAACTGACAATTCTGGGCAGTCCAAAATCTGACTGCCCTCTAAGAAATCCTCAGGGAGGCTGTCCTCTATAACCGCCGGATTATAAGTTGGGCTTCGGTGGCTTTTTTTCCTAGAAATTGCTGAAGGGACACCACTAGGAGGGAACACTGAAGCCCGAGAGGTGGCAGAAAATGACGGGGTTTGCTTGAGTGGAATGGTGGAGCAGGACGAGTCTGACCCCTGGCTACATATGGACACTGTATCAGCAGATGACAGCAGATCATCCGGCTGAGACTGAGATGAGCGTGCCATCCACTCCACTACCTCATCTGCTTTCTCCTCCACTACAATGTTGCGCCTTGGTGGGTTAGCCCGGTGGAACAACGGCCAAGTATTGGGAATATTACTAGCAGATGCTCCGGCTACAGGTCTTTTGGCACTGCTGGCGCTGCCCTGTGCCACCTTCTCCTTTTTTTTAAAGCTCAAAGTCTGGCTGGAACTGGACCCCTTTTGCTTATCCATGCCAAAGATTTTTTAATTCACTCTGTGGCCCTGCAGCTGGTCTTTGTCCCTGTCTCTCCCTGTCTCTCTCTCCCTGCCTGATTATTTACTAGCCCTGACCTGGCCCTGCAGTATCCCTGATATATGTATGATAGATTCCCACTACAATTACACCCCAGTTAGAAGAACACAGTGTCTCTGAACTTCACAAATTCACAACAGTGCTTCTGCTCGCCTCAGCAGTCGCAGCTGAAATGAAGCGTCACTGGCTTACTAAGCCTGAGCCAATCAGAGCAAGCCCAGCCTACTAGGTCAGGTGACCGCTTTCTTCCCGGGCTTTTGCGCACAATAAATGAATGAACAGTAAAAGATCGCTACTAAAATGAATTTGTACGCAACAGCGTATACAGTAACTAATTCGTACGCAATTGCGTATAATTTATAGGACAAACTACGTAGCGAATGCGTACAAAGCCGAAGCGAATAGACTAATATTCGGATTCGCTTCGCAGCTGAAAAATCCCAAGATTCGATACGAATCTACGAATCGGCGAATAGATTCGCTCATCTCTACTTATAATGTGTGCATTATTTTTTTCTTTCATTTTGAACTAGTGCATAAAGCAAAGTAAAAAATGGTTCTCATATTTTTATTATCTGGATTTTAATAGTAGAATTCTACACCATAATACACAAATTAAATGGCTTTTCCTTTCCTCTACAGTGAAGCTGACATACAAAATGATACATACAGTTCATTGTCTTTGGGCAAGGCTAGCACTGTGTTCTGGGTTAGCACTGTGTGTATTTTAACTTTTTTTTATTCTAATTATTATTTAAAGGTCCACCATTACCAACATTTTTTGTACCAACGCATCTACTTTAAAAAAAAAATTTAAAAAAATGAACCGACTTCATAAACGTGTTTGATCTATGGTCACAAATTACAATCAACTGTGTAGTTTGATTTTGTAATAAAGTAAAACTTGGCACTTAAACATTGATTACAAACGTTTGTTCCTCTCCTCTAGTTTGATTTTTTAGTCATACTCCCTTCTATCTGTCTACCTGTTAATAACCTGCTGAATGTATACTAACAAGAAGCGGATATAGCTGTAGGATCAGACTACACAGGGAATGTTTGTAGTTTGTTACCATGGAAACACATATGTTTATATAGGAGCTGCTTAAGAAAAACAACTCATCTTCATTCTGGTTATATAAATTAATCCTTTAGGAGACATTACCATTTACCAATGACCATTATTAATGGGTTGCCATATTAAGAAACTAGCCTTTTTTCCCTGCTAAAATGGGTTTACTAAAATCAGCAGCTCTAGCCCACACAGACCATTCTGTTTTGTGTTTTTTTTTTGTCAAGTGATGGTTGGAATTAATACAGTTTGCAGCACTGCCATCCATACAGCTATTTCTCTAACATAAACTGTGGCTTGTCTTGGCTGCATGTTTCTGTAGGAAGAGAGGAGCCAATTCTGACAGTAGCATGCTAAAATCTACAATGGTTGGTTGGTCTAATTTTTCCTGTGGTATCAGTCATCCAAGGACAATTTGCCAGCCCCAATAAACATAAGGTCATTGGCCAGTCCTATCTAAAGTGGGGCATCAGCTAACTTTTCTCTGATGTGTATGGCCAGCTTTACTCCATGCTATACACCACAATTAGCTTCAAGGAAATGAGTACAATCATTGATTATACAACTATAAGATATTTGAGTACTGTATATTAATGTTATACATGAAAAATAATAAGGAATTGTGAGGTGGTGTTCTGGCCATTGTATGTCATTATTTATGCACTGTGTATATTAGTATTATGTTCATTTTAACCTTTATTACTGTTTTGCAATATTATTTATGCACTGAATGGTGCTACCTTTTGAACTATTGCATTTCTAAAAATGAAATGTTTCGTAGTAAGAGATGAGATGAAGAAAAAAAATGATCACAAAGTCAAGGATTTTGTATTAAATAATAATTACAGTTTTAACAAGTGTTCCTTTTAGGTTTAACATTATTGCTGAAACATAGAAGTGCAGTATATATCTATTTCAAAGGAAGAGAAAGATGCAAAATTGTAAGCTTTAGGTGAAATGTTTTCATCCTGAAAAAGGAGTTTTAATGTATTGCCTGAGACACTATAAAATACAGGGTTTCATTCACCCATTTGATCAGAAGTTCAAAATCAAAGCCAAGCTTGGCACTCAACTACTTCTGGCTTTTGTAAAAAAACCAATAGTTTTGGTTCATTTTAAGCAGGAATACCACTGTATATATTTCAGTACTAGACCAAACTGCAGACCTATGTTTATTCTATTCAGCTATAAAATGAATATAAGGTCTCATCAGATCATATTGCATTCTTGTACATGTAACTTCTATAAAAAAAAAAAAAAAAAAGAAAGAAAGGCATGAAGGGATTTGAAATAATTCTGGACTATTCAGAATTTTTTTCACCCAATGCTAAGATTTCAGTGGCCCACCTACAGAGCTCCAAAGCTCATGCAGTCATTCATTGTCTTTCTAAATAGCCTGAGCTTTCTGCTAAAAAGATTTATCTGCATAAAGTTTTCGAACTGCCAGATATAACAAGGAATGTAAAACTACAACGTAGTATTAAAGTCACTGAAATTGTAGGTGATAATTATGAATATCCTTAAAGGGTTATTTTAAGTAATGCGTTTTTTTTTTTTGGGGGGGGGTTTGTTTTGTTTTTTTCTTTCACTAGTGTTGAGCGAACCTCAACTGTAAAGTTCGGGTCCGTACCGAACCTTGCGAGTTCGGGCACCCGAACCCGAACTTTGAAAAAAAAGTTCAGGTTCGGGCGTTTAATAAAGCTTGTTGAAAGGCTGCAGGGCAGCTAATCAACAAGCTTTTAAGCTGTGGGCACTTAGAAGCCATCACAGCCATGCCTAGTAATGGCATGGCTGTGATTGGCGGTGCATCATGTGACCCAGCTTCTATATAAGCTGGATCACATGTAGCACTGCCCATCAGCTTCGAAAAGTGCAGGGAAAGGAAGCAGGCAGCTGAAGTGAGGGAAAGTGTTAGGAATCTGGCTATTTATTCTGTGGGTGACCTACAGTATATATAGTGATTATTTGTGGGTGCAATATACCAGCTTTGCACCCTTGACACAGAAATATAATAATTAATCTGGATGCAAATTCTGTGGGAGACCTATAGCAATTTTTGTGGGTGCAATACATCATCTTTGTACCCCTGACACAGAAATTTAATAGGTAATCTGGCTGTTAATTCTGTGGGTGACCTATAGTGATTTTTTGTTGGTGCGATGCACCATTTTTGTACCCCTGACACAAAAATATAATGGTTAATCCGTTTGTTAATCCGGTGGGTGACATATTCACGTTTTTGCTAAGACATACAGCTGTACTGGATACATGACAGGGAAATGAATACAGTTAATCCATCTGCTAGTCCGGCAGGTGACATATTCACGTTTTTGTTAAGAGATTACACCTGTACTGCATACAAGACAGGGAAATTAATAAAGTTAATCCGTCTGCTAGTCTGGCAGGAGACATATTCACGTTTTTGCTAAGAGATACACCTGTACTGCATACATGACAGGGAAATTAATATAGTTAATCCGTCTGCTAGTCCGGCAGGTGACATATTCACATTTTTGCTAAAACATACAGCTGTACTGCATATGTCACAGGGAAATTAATACACTTAATCCGTCTGCTAGTCCGGCAGATGACATATTCTCATTTTTGCTAAAACATAAAGCTGTACTGCATATGTGACAGGGAAATTAATACAGTTAATCCGTCTGCTAGTCCGGCAGTTGACATATTCACATTTTTTGATAAGTGATTACACCTGTACTCCATACGTGACAGGGAAATTAATACAGTTAATCCGTCTGCTAGTCCGGCAGATGACATATTCACATTTTAGCTAAAACATACATCTATACTGCATATGTGACAGGGAAATTAATACAGTTAATCCGTCTACTAGTGCGGCACGTGACATATTCACGTTTTTGCTAAGAAATTACACCTGTACTGCACACGTGACAGGGAAATTAATATAGTTAATCCATCTGCTAGTCCGGCAGGTGACATATTCACATTTTTGCTAAAACATACAGCTGTAGTGCATATGTGACAGGGAAATTAATATAGTTAATCCGTCTGCTAGTCCGGCAGGTGACATATTCACGTTTTTGCTAAGAGATTACACCTGTACTGCATACGTGACAGGGAAATTAATACAGTTAATCCGTCTGCTAGTCCGGCAGGTGACATATTCACATTTTTGCTAAAACATACAGCTGTACTGCATACGTAACAGGAAAATTAATACAGTTAATCCGTCTGCTAGTCCGGCCGGTGACATATTCACATTTTCCTAAGACATACAGCTGTACTGCATATGTGACAGGGAAATTAATAGTTAATCTGACTGTTCGTTCGGCCGGTGACATATTCCCATTTTTGGTTAGGGGTACACCTGCACTGCATATCCAGTTGAGCCATCAGGTGTGCCCTGCGCAACGACATCTGTGGCAAGGTCCACATAACTACTGATACGTGGACCTGTAAACACGGGCAGGGACGTTATATCTCCTTGACTGCACACTAGGTAAATGCAGTGGCGGCTGGGCCTGAGGCGGATAGCAGTTTGGCGCATGTCCTACCGCCACCGAGGATTGCAGGACATTTCTCGTTGCCACCTGTTGCCTCCTCCTCCTACTCCGCTTCCTCCTCTACCGCCTCCTCATCCAGTCAGCATAACACCTTCACTACCAACTTCAGCACAGCCAGTGGTAAACGACAGCAGGCTGTTTTGAAACGCATCTGTTTGGGGGAAAAACCCCACACCGCACAGGAGCTGTGGACGGGCATGGAACAACAGACTGATGAGTGGTTGATGCCACTGAGCCTCAAGCCTGGCCTGGTGGTGTGCGATAATGGGTGAAATCTAGTAGCAGCTCTGGGGCTAGCCGGTTTGATGCACATCTTTTGCCTGGCGCATGTGCTGAATTAGGTGGTGCAGAGGTTCCTGAAAATTTACCTTGATATCTCAGAGCTGCTGCAGAAAGTGCGGGCCGTCTGTGCTCACTTTCGGCGATCGCACCCTGCTGCTACTCGCCTGTCTGCGCTGCAGCGTAACTTTGACCTTCCCACTCACCGCCTCATATGCGACATACCCACAAGGTGGAATTCCACCTTGCACATGCTGGAGAGACTGTGCGAGCAGAAACAGGCAATAGTGGAGTTTCAGCTGCAGCATGCACAGGTGAGTCGCTCTGCGGAACAGCACCACTTCACCACCAACGAGTGGGCCTCCATGTGGGCCATGTGTACCGTGTTGCGCTGTTTCGAGTACTTCACCAACATGGCCAGTGCTGATGACGCAGTCCTCAGCATTACTATCCCACTTCTATGTCTCCTTGAAAAAACGCTCCAGTGACGGAATTAAGGACAGCACGTTGTCCTTGTAGCGGGGATCCAGCAGGATGGCCACCCAGTAATCAGCACTGGTTAGAATATGGGCAACTCGGTGGTCGTTGCGCAGGCATTGCAGCATGTAGTCACTCATGTGTGCCAGGCTGCCCTGAGGCAAGGACAATCTGTCCTCTGTGGGAGGTGTATCGTCTGTGTCCTCTATATCCCCCCAGCCACGCTCCATTGATGCCCATGAGCTGCTTTGGGTGCTACCTTGCTGTGAACACAGTTCCTCCTCATCATCATCCTCCTCATCCTGCAGAACTGTGCCCTGGCTAGACAGTTGTGTACCTGGCCTCTGTTGATGCCTGAACCCACCCCCCAAGCCACTTGTGAAAGACTGGCCTGATAACCATGGAAATGATCCCTCTTCCTCCTCCTCTTCCTCCTGTGCCACATCCTCTTCAATCATCGCTTGAAGCGTTTTTTCAAGGAGACATAGAAGTGGGATAGTAATGCTGAGGACTGCGTCATCAGCACTGGCCATGTTGGTGAAGTACTCGAAACAGCGCAACACGGTACACATGGCCCGCATGGAGGCCCACTCGTTGGTGGTGAAGTGGTGCTGTTCCGCAGAGCGACTCACCTGTGCATGCTGCAGCTGAAACTCCACTATTGCCTGTTTCTGCTCGCACAGTCTCTCCAGCATGTGCAAGGTGGAATTCCACCTTGTGGGTATGTCGCATATGAGGCGGTGAGTGGGAAGGCCGATGTTACGCTGCAGCGCAGACAGGCGAGTAGCAGCAGGGTGCGATCGCCGAAAGTGAGCACAGACGGCCCGCACTTTCTGCAGCAGCTCTGAGATATCAAGGTAATTTTTCAGGAACCTCTGCACCACCTAATTCAGCACATGCGCCAGGCAAAAGATGTGCATCAAACCGGCTAGCCCCAGAGCTGCTACTAGATTTCACCCATTATCGCACACCACCAGGCCAGGCTTGAGGCTCAGTGGCATCAACCACTCATCAGTCTATTGTTCCATGCCCGTCCACAGCTCCTGTGCGGTGTGGGGTTTTTCCCCCAAACAGATGCGTTTCAAAACAGCCTGCTGTCGTTTACCACTGGCTGTGCTGAAGTTGGTAGTGAAGGTGTTATGCTGACTGGATGAGGAGGCGGTAGAGGAGGAAGCGGAGTAGGAGGAGGAGGCAACAGGTGGCAACGAGAAATGTCCTGCAATCCTCGGTGGCGGTAGGACATGCGCCAAACTGCTATCCGACTCAGGCCCAGCCGCCAGAAGATGCGTGAGTACAAGCACATGTTGGTAGACTCGCTGCTGAGGGCATTCACACCAGACAGTGGGGGTTCAGTGGAAGCACTAGGCAAAGGCAGAGGAGGAGGAGGAAGTCGCCAACGCAGCTGGGGCACCGTCAGCACCTCAGAAGGGAGGGTTAGCATGGCCGAAATGTGGAAAAGCTTTGTCAGTATGCCACAACAACCAGCACCACCAGCTGATACGGAACATCTTAGCAGGAGACAGCATTTCAGCAACATGGCGGAACAGTACGTGTGCACATGCCTACACTTACTTACTGATGGGTCTGCCCCATTTAACTTCTGGGTCTCCAAATTGGGCACATGGCCTGAGCTTGCCCTTTACGCCTTGGAGGTGCTGGCCTGCCCTGCAGCAAGTGTATTGTCCAAACGTGTGTTTAGCACGGCAGGGGGGGGGGTAATCACAGACAAGCGCAGCCGCCTGTCCACAGACAATGTGGACAAGCTCACGTTCATTAAAATGAACCAGGCATGGATCCCACAGGACTTGGACCTTGTGGTGAGTAGACAAGTATACTGGCCATACCCAGCCATTGTTATACTCCAGGGCACTTTATCTTTGCATTCTCTTTTCTATTTCCCTGTTTTGGGATCTTCCCAAATTAAAAAAAAATAAAATAAAAAAAATAAAAAAAACAACAAAAACAGTGTTGGCTACCTCCTCCTCCTCCATCACCACTTCCACCTACACCAGAACACCGCCACGTCTACTGCCTCCTCAACCTCCTACTCCACTTTGACCTCCGTCTCCTACTTCAAGATTATTATTTTTTATTTTTCTATAATTCTATGTTATATTAAGTCAGTTACCTATCCATTTGTTTGCAGGGCAACTGTCCTGCTCTTACCCCCATTTTGCAGCCCTCTAGCCCTTACTACGACTATTTTGCAGCCATTTTAGTGCACCAAAGTTCAGTGCCCCATTGACTTCAATGGGGTTCGAGTTCGGGTCCCGAACCCAAACTTTGACCTGAAGTTCGGCCGAACCCGGCGAACCCGAACTTCCACGGGTTCGCTCATCCCTAGCTTTCACCACTGTGGTCAGTGATTGGTTGAATAGTCTTTTCCTGTGTGTTGATAGGCACCAGGAAGTGAAGATCAGCAGAAGACAGTGGATCATCTGAACAGGAGCAGTGGTGGGGGGGACATTAACATGAGTTTGATTTCTTAACTATTTTTACACAATTCTGAGCCTTTACAAAAGGCATTAGCTGGAAAAGCCCTTTAAAGGGATTGCCACTTTATACGACACCGTGCATGACACTTTACTTGCTGTGCGCAGTGTTAAACAATGGAGGCTGATCATGAAAGGATATAGTGTAGTAGTCATATTCCTGTGCTGCACAGCTAGGGCAATAACACAGATACCCTTACATCAACACATTAATGTACTGTTCCCAGAACAAAAATCAGTGTAAACTGGCCAACCTTTTCCATAAACTAGATCATTCTGTGCAGTGATGTTGCTATATGGGATGTACCTTGGCCCTGGTGCCTGATTGGTCCTGGCATCCCTGCCATAGCATTTTGCAGTGGTGCCCAGAAAATTAAGTTATGCTTCTGCTTCTGTAACACTTATATTTAGACTAAAAACTATTATATTGAGTAATACTAGTCCGCAGCTCAAGTGATTAAGTTAAAGAAGATCTTCATTAAAACAATTGAATCTACTATACAGTATGTGTCTGTTAGGAGGCCAAATGAATTAAGGACAATTCCCTGTAGCAAAGACAATTGAAACCTTATAGGAATGAAGCATACCACACAAGAAGAAAATGAAATGAAAAGGGAATCGTATATTCACACAGCTGACAGTAAGAGAAAACAGCAAGATCTGCTGCTATGACCATATTCCAGTAATTCTTTTGTGACCATGATTCAGTTCTACTCCTCTGACCATGCCACAGTCCTCTTCATGTGACCATGTTCCTGTTCTGCTCCTGTAAGCATGTTTCATTCCTACTTCTATGACCATGCTGTAATACTGTTCATGAGACCACATTCCTGTTCTGCCCATGTACACATAATCCAGTCCTGCTTATGTAACCGGATTCCAGTCCTGATACAAATTTCAGATCCTTTTCATTTGACCACTTTTCAGCCTAGCTCACGTTCTAGTCTCTTTTTCTGTGGTCCTGTGACTAAGTTCTACTCTTGCTCTTGTGATCATGTTCCAGTCTTGCTCCTTTGACCCCATACTAGCCCTTCTTCTGTAACAACTTTACAATTCTGCTCCTGCAACCACATTTCAATCATGTTCCCATGACCATGTCCCAGTCCTGCTTTCATAACCCCATTGTATTTGTTCTCCTTTGAACATTTTCTAGTTCTGATCCCGTGACTACATTCCAATCCAGCTCCTGGTTGCACTCCACTGTCAACACTTCTAATCCTGTTGTAGATGCTACCAGTGCTCTAGGTGTTCCATGGCCCTATTCTGATCTTGTTTTTAGTCCATTCAACAGGAGGCATGGAAAAATCATTCTGGCTATTAGGTAATACTTATTTTTTATTATTACAGAATACCTCTTTAATGGTATACTATGATAGAAAAGGTAAAAAGTATGTACATCACAGAGCAAGCTTTTAACAAAACATAATGGAAGCAGTCGTTAACATTCATACTATAAGACGCACTGCCACTTTTTTCCCATTTTTTTTTTTTTTGGGGGGGTGGGGGTCAAAAGTCCAATGAATACAATATGGCAAAAGCTGTGGCTGATGGCATAGAGAAGAATTACATTGCAGAAAAGATTTACATTTTGGGGAAGATGCGCTAAACTGTGCCACCACAGACATTTGGGCAAAAGTTCCAAGGATGGAAATAGCAAATAGAAGATTTACCTTTAAGAGAAGAATTAAATTTTGTGGACAGCATGGAACTGTGCCATTGTGGACACCTGGCCAAACGTCCAATGGATAAGATTGCTGCTGATGGCATAGAGAAGAATTACATTTTGGGGAAGGTATGGAACTGCGCTACATTTACCCCAACTAAGTGGTACAGCAGCAACTAAACCAATTAGGGCAAGCCCTCCAAATCTCCCAGGGTAATGTGTTTCTCCACCTTCATCTTTCCTGACGTTTTTCCCACCAATTTTCACAGTAAAATAGAATTTGGTTTCATATGGCGGGCACATATTTGTGAAATTTGTAAAAAAATCTGATTGGTTTAGAATCAATTCACTCAGTCTATAATTTGTATTGCTACTATTGCAACATGTGACACTCTCATTTACATTGTACATCTGCACCTCTACTAATAAATTAATAAGACATAATTTGTATTCCAACATTATTTTAAACTATTGCGCACATAGTGTGTTGTATATTAATTTACTGTATATTCTTTACAGTGCCATCTTGTGAGCAAAATCAGGTACTGATACAGGTTTTAAGAAAAGTATTATTAAGTTTCAGAAGATTCCATGGCTGCACACTGGATATGAAAACTGACAGGTTCAATTTTAAAGAGGACCTGTTACCACAAAAAGCAGTGCAGTCTGCAGACAGCATGTTATAGAGAAGGGAGAGCTGAGCAGGTTGATATACAGTTTTGTGGGAAAGGATTCAGTAAAATTTGTCATTTCTACATTTAAACCTGCAGTATTCATAATTCAATGCCATATTTCTTAGGCCCTATTCACACGTCCTGATTTTTGCTCCGCATCCTATCTGCGTCCAATCCGCAATAACGGATCTAAAATGCGGATAGTATGCGGATCCATTAATTTCAATGGTTCCCGAAAAAATGCGGACATCACTCCATGTGTTGTCCGCATCCGTGTTTCCGTTCCGATTGTCCGCAATAAAAAAACAGAATGTCCTACTTTCATCCCGAAATTGCAGTCTGTAGCCCAATACAAGACTATGGGACGTCTGTAAATGCGGAACACATGCGGAAAGGCATCCGCATGTCATCCGCATTTGTGGATTCCGTTCCAGGAGGGTAGAAAAAAAATAAAAACATTTTTGATTCCTCCTTCCGTTTTTTGTGGAAAACGGAATGGATGTGCTGGAAAAACTGAGTTTTTTGCGGAACAACGGATCCGCAAAAAACTGACCGTTTTCCAGGATGTGCACAAATACGGACATGTGAATGGAGCCTAACATCTTATTCTTTAAAAGTATTATTAAGAGCAAGGCAACAATGTGATCACCATGCAGAACGTTTGAAAAAAAGAAGTAACAAGTTCTATAAAATTTGCTATATGAAGTTGCATAATCATTACTTTATGAATATAGTACAGAATAAAGCACACAATATGGACAAAAGTATTGGGACACCTACACATTACACCTACAGGAGCTTTTATGACAGTCCATTGTAAATCCAAATACATTTATATGGAGTTGTTCCCCCCTTTACAGCTAAACATCTGTAATTACAGAATACCTGAAATCTTTGCTAATATATTGAAAAGGTTAACGAAAATACTGCATTGACATAACTATTCAGTATTTAGTTGAAACACCTTTGGCAGTGATTACAGCCTCCAGTCTTTGTAGGTATGATGCCACAAGTTTTGCACACATAGATTTGGAGATTTTCTGCCATTTTTCATTACAGATCCGCTCAAGCTCTGTCAGGTTGGAAGGAGACCCTCGGTGGACAAACTTTTTTCAGGTCTCTCCAGAGATGTTTGATTGGGTTCAAGTCAGGGCTGTAGCTGGATCACTCAAGGACATACACAGAGTCATCCCTAATTCATTTCTGCATTGTCTTGGCTGTCTGCTTAAGGTCATTGTCTTGTTGGAAGATGAACCTTCACCACTCTGGATCAGGTTTTCATTAAGAATATCTCCTAGTCAGTACATTGCTTCATTGAGCTTTCCCTTGTCTCAGCCGCTGATAAACACCCCCATAGCATGATGCTGCCACCACCATGCTTCACTATTAAGATGGTATTGGGCAACGCCTGTTTTCCTCAAGATATGACACAAATGAGAGCAAAAAATTCAATATTGGTTTCATCAGACCAGATAATTTTGTTTCTCGCGGACTTCTTTGGGTGTCTTTTATTGTGGAAAGGATTCTCTCTGGTCACTCAGTCATAAAGACCGGAATGGTGGAATTCTGCAGTAATGGTTGACCTTCTGGAAGTTTTTTTCCTTCTGAACAAAGGATCTTTGGAGCCAGACTGACCACTGGATTCTTGGTCGTCTCTCTTACCAAGGTCCTTTTTCCCCTGATTACTTAGTTTGGTGGGATGGCCAGCTCTAGGAAGAGTCCTGGTTGTTTCAAACTCCTTCCATTTAAGATTTATGGATGCCACTGTGCTCTTGGGAATTTTCATTGGATTCTACCTCCACACAATCATGTCTCTGATCTCTACTGGCATTTCTTTCCTGTTCATGGCTTGGTTTTTACTCTGATATGCATTGTCAGCTGTGAAACCTTATATAGAGAGAGGTGAGTCTTTCAAATTAATCATGTCCAACTGAATTTACCACAGGTGGGATTCAGTCAAGGTGTAGAAAAATCTCAAAGATGATCAAGAGAAATGGGAGGTCCCCAAAGCTGAATTTCAAGTGTCATAGCAAAGGGTCTGAATATTCATGTCCATGTGAAATTTTATTTTTTATTTTTTAATAATAGAAACATGTAATAGAAAAGACAAAAAAGGCAAATAGTACATGTACAATGCTAATGATGGACATGTGACTACAAGCGAGTTACATGCTACGCCTCCAGACATAAGGTATGGTCAACAGTAAGGACAACCACAGAAAATTAAAAACACAAGTCATATAAACCACATATATCAGAAAATGGACATACAAGTACTGAAAGGCTATGTATACCTTTGCAGGCTATTTCTTTATTATTGCATTGTACTTATTTTGCGCTAAGAATATATTTTTTAAATTGATCTTTATAAAAAAACATGGATTTTTTTCTGCACAGAGCTGACATGCTCTAGTAGCATTCTTTGGATTTTTTGTCTTTTTCGTCAGACCAGGAGCTAATGGACTCCTAGAAATAGGAGGTACGGTACATAGCCTTTAAGAGCAAAAAAAAAAAAAGTGTTAAGTGCCAAGATTGCTTCCCCTGTGCACAAAGGCAATGGCACATTATATGCAGTGAAATACATGCTGCTGGTGATGATAGTAAGTATGCCTATTGCACACTTATAATCTGTAGAAGCTTTGTAGAGGTTTTTCTTCAAACAAGCACAGAAAATGTGCCTTGTTTTGGCAGTTCAATATATGAAGTTATGAACAGCTCCAGTAGTCGCCTTCTCTTTAAGACACAGAGTACACTAACTGCCCCTATCCTGTCCCTAATGATAAAATGTGATGTTCTTCTGAGTAATTCAAGCTAACTAAATATATCTTCTATACAATCCCTACACTGTCCCTGCAGGATCCATATAATGGCTGTCTTGTTTGTCTAATTGATGTCTGTCAGAGACATGGAAGACACGTCCTGTCACATCGGTGGCTGAGCTCAAAATGGTGTCTGTGCTTCAGAGCTAGCATAAGGCCTGATAGACCAGTTAATATCCTCCCTTCTCATCAAATATGTAGAAGAGAACTGGCTTGCACATCCACATGCTATGCTTATATCTCATCCCTATTTACTAAGCAGAAGACAGCGCTACTTGGCGCATGTGTACCGCCTTGCTGAGGCATTAGTGTACATTTTGATCAAAAGGCATAAGCCCACTCACCCCACCAAAGTTGTCTCTTTGAGTGGGACCTACTCTAAATCTTGGTCTGACAATGCCAAACCCAGCACTGGCCCCCGCACAGCACCACACCATGTGAACAGTTGTCAAAAGCTCACCTTATCCACAGCTCTCAGGAACTCAGTAGGTTCATTTAAACCGTTATCCAGAAATTTGCTAATTAAAAACACCTGGGTCAAATGGGAGGAGTGCGTACACCAGAAAACAAAAAAGCAAAGTAATCTATAACATCAAATGTCCTCTATCCAGGGGTGTAGCTATAGGGGGTGAAGAGGTAGCAGTCGCTACCGTGCCCAGAAGCCTGAGGGGGCCCAAAGACCCTTGTGCCGCATAAGAAAACACACAAAGCACTGGGGGAAGGGGGCCCAAGCTGAACTCTTGCACCAGGGCCCATGAGCCTTTAGTTACGCCCCTACCTCTATCTATGTAATCTATAACATCAAATATCCTTCCTTCTGATGGGCTGTCATGCTGACTGCAAAACATTCTTGGCAAGCCTGCTGGCCAGGGCCCTACACCAGGACATGTGATCCTCTGTCTTCATCTTCCCTGTCCTGTTTTCCACATTAGTGCACTGAATTTTAAAGGTAAAATGGCGAGCACCGTTTTGCTTGATTCATCCAAATGAAATTTTTAAAACTTCGGATGCATTTGGCAGAAGATTTTTTTGTGAAATTTATTACTAAGCTGATTTTTTTTAGAATAAATTTGCTTATCTCTCCATCAATATTCTACATAAAGTAGGTTAACTAACAGTACTAAATGTGCAAATATTTCTAAAATGTGTGTTATTATAATGTACATTATTATGTTAGAAGTAGTAGTAGAGCTGTTAGCTGCATTCACTGGTGCCTGAGCTACCACTTTGAATACCACCAGAAACTCAGCTGTGTTCAAAGTGTAGTGGTTGTGCTGGGATACTGCAGCTCGGAATCCATTCATCCAGCATGCCCATTACACTTTCAGTGGAGCTGTGCTTTTAGCTCTATTCTTAGTGAAACAGCTGATCGTAAGGGGTGCCAGGTGTCGCTATTTAAATTTTTGCTACAAAACACTTTACTGAATATTTTTTACCTTTTTTTTTGTCCAGATTGGGGACTTGAGCAAGTGAACCTCTGAGCATCCTTGAGCAAGTGATCCTTCTATAATACATTGAAATACTTCTGTCAGGTTAATACTAAAAGGATATCAAGCCTACTTGACTCTGGCTCTGGGTTGTTAAGCTTCCCTCTAAAATCACTTGCATCGTCACTAATTGCTACAGCATCTAAGAGGTTAAACCTCCATGATCAATTATTTCTCTGATGTTAGAGCAGAACTAGATGGGAGAATTGGAGTGGCAGCAATGGAAGTGGCACATAGAAAGGGAGAGTGAAATAGGTGAGTATGTTCTTTTATAATTTTATGACCATTCTTCGCTGGCGGGCTTTTGTTGTGTAATTCAGACAACCTTTTTGCTCCCTGTCCATCTGCTGATCAGCCTTCCTATTTAGCTTGGATCCAAAACCTTGCCTGAGATTTGAGGTTTTCTAGTTTCTATGAACTAGTGATGGTGTAATCTCTTGTCTAACTACCTTGCCTGTCTACTGATTCTGCTCATTGCTGCCTGCCCTGACATTGGAACTGCTATCTAGAATATTCATGTGCCCTGATCTTTTACTGTAGTCAGACTATGCCTTTTGCCTGAGTCATTGGTGTTTGGCATTGGCGTCTCTGACCCCAGTGATTAGTAAATGTTGGCCTATGTGTAAAACTAGCCCCAATCTTTTAGAGCATAATGCTTTACAGCAGGGGTAGGGAAACTCCGGCCCGCAGATCGTATGCGGCCTGCTGGTTCATTCCATGTGGTCCCCAGCCCTCTGGCAGAATATATTGTGAAAATGCTAATGACCACTTCCCCACCCCTGCTTTAAAGGATACAAGATGAACTTGGAAGACTTAAATATGTCCCCTGTAATAATCTAGCAATCAACTGCACTTATATGATGGACTGGCCAGGGACGACTAAACCAATAGTGGGCGCAGTTAAGATTCACATAGGTCTCCCAGCTATGTTTCATTACATATTATAACATGTAAGTCCACTGTTAATTTCTAATGATTATTAAAGTGAATCTTGCAGCTAAAAGCTAAGTCTACACTAGTACTATGAAACTTAAGGGTATGGCCACACAGTCAGGTTTCTGCATGCAGTTTTGGAAGTCGAAACCAGGAGTGAATTCAAAAAAGAGAAGTTGTATCTGTGTTGTATATTTTCTGTCCTTTCAGGATCCACTTCTGAATTTGACTTCCAAAACTGCATGCAGAAACCTGAAAAAGAAGAAAAAAAAGAAGAAGAAAAAAACATCTCCATAAAAACTGGCTGTGCAAAACTATGGACGGAGCTTGTAGCAAAAGACCCTCCATCGTGGGTGGTTGCCATTAACCATTTCTTATAAGGCTATGAAATGTTTTGCTGTCTATGACAAATGAGTTAAGAATAAATTTACTTTGCTTTTCACACTACTTGCTCACATGTTTTTTTTTTACTCAGGTTTATTTTTGTCAGCAGTCAATTATGAAAGCAAAGTATCAGCAAACAGCCATTCTAAATTGTGCATTCCTATATAGGTTGAGGGGCCTCTCGATCATAAATTATATTGAACTGAAAAATATTTTTCTTGTCCTGAAACTCCCATGGAGCCTAAATAAAATATGTAGATAATATAGCTGGTGTGAGCACTTGGTACAAGAAGAAATATGCGGAGCTAATTACTTTGATTTTGTCTGAAAATGTCCACTTTCTACATTGTCTTGCTGAGGTTGAACATTTTCTATTGAGGTATCATGGCAAGAATATTCTGGCTAATAATTGTATATTAGCTTCACATCTGACTTCAAATAATTAGCACTTGGATTTCTGGATGGAAGAAATCATATTTTGTTGCTAGTGGTAAAATGTGTTCAGTGTGCATGAAGGCCATGGGTTATGAAGAGGATGGATTCCATGAATTGTCCCTGGCTGGAAGCAATAAACTTCAGAGCAGACAGCTATGTAGACACAGCTAATTGGTAAATTATTTGGTACAGAGACTGTAGAAGCACAGCACACATGTACAGTTCACCAACAGAAATCTTACTTTCCTGGGATTTTATGGACATGTCTGGAGTATAAAACAAATATTGTCAGGGTCCAGAAACATGGGAATCTGAGAAGTGTGCTTTGTTAATTTGGTAGCGAGAAGCTTACATTATCCACACATGGTCCTGTACTGTATGCCTCCGATTCAAATGTCAGGAAATCATTAGAACGCTCATTTAAAAGCTTTAAAAAGCCATAATGTATATGGAGCAGCATTTTAGTGAAAATTAAATGGAGTCCTTCAAACTTAATGAATCATTTTAGCAAGTGCTGTGCATGCTAGCCAGATCAAGAACTAGTTGGGCCAGCTGCCTAGAAACAACAGGTGACACACAGTCAAATCACACAACACTAATTAAAATTATAAAATAAATAATTTTATTGAAATTACATTAAATTAGTATAAATGTTAGAGTAAATGGTGGTGGTCACGTCAAACAGCAGGTAAGTGCACCGCCAAGCAGCCAAGTTGGTCAACATGATAATTCCTCTATAAGAACATAATTGCAGGAATACAATGTAAATAGTAAAGTGCTAGTGCCACAAGATCCTTACAATAACTGCAAAAAATGCCCATGAGTAGTATATAGTACAAAACACATATATTAGAAATATAAAGAGATCATGTTACCAGACCATGGCTGACTGCTATTCCGGCGCGTTTCGCTCACTGCTTCATCAGGAGATACAATGACTGGCCATAAAGCAAGCCATTTATACCCACATGAATTATCTTTAATGTCACACACCTGAGCAGCACCTCCCTCCCCCACAATCAAGATATCTTTGGAACTCACGCTTGTTCTTTTATCAAGGTGTAAAAGCGTGAGTTCCAAAGATATCTTGATTGTGGGATAGATCTATGTGCTGATGCCACTTCCGGTACGGATGTACTGACACTATGGGGGAGGGAGGTGCTGCTCAGGTGTGTGACATTAAAGATAATTCATGTGGGTATAAATGACTTGCTTTATGGCCAGTCATTGTATCTCCTGATGAAGCAGTGACCGAAACGCGCGTCGGGATAGCAGTCAGCCATGGTCTGGTAACATGATCTCTTTATATTTGTAATATATGTGTTTTGTACTATATACTACTCATGGGCATTTTTTGCAGTTATTGTAAGGATCTTGTGGCACTAGCACTTTACTATTTACATTGTATTCCTGCAATTATGCTCTTATAGAGGAATTATCATGTTGACCACCTTGGCTGCTTGGCGGTGCACTTACCTGCTGTTTGACGTGACCACCACCATTTACTCTAACATTTATACTATTTTAATGTAATTTCAATAAAAATTATTTATTTTATAATTGTAATTAGTGTTGTGTGATTTGATTTAAGAGAGGGCCTTATTATAGTTCTGGTGGCGCACTGTGCTTCATTCTTGGTATTGGGGTAGGTGACACATAGTATGGATCTCCAAATATACTGTATGGTCATCAAAGTCTGCATTTGTGTTTTATAGGGCGCATTCAATGCAGAATCTGAAAATGTGTACAATGACATTTGTTGCAGAAACTTTATCAACTATTTCATACATCTGAATTGGATTATATGTACAGCATGTGCATAAATAAGACTTTTGGTATGGGTATGGGACAGTCCCAAAAATGTATGCAACAAATCTGCGACATATGAACTTAAAGGGGTATTCTCATCAGGAACATTGATGGTTTATCTCTGGGCTCCTATTTCTAGAATGTTCTAACAGTTTGGTGCTATGGGAGTTCCGAAAATAGTCAAGCTCTGGCTCGACTATTTTTTGCAGTCCCATAGTGGTGAATACAGAGGTGGTTGCACTTGCTCACCTTGCTTTCCATCTACCGCTATGGTAGTTACTAAAATAGCTGAGCACGCTCACTCGACTGTTTTAGAAAGAGTGAATGAGCAGTCAGTGGAGAACAAGCTGCACATTAGCTGTGTGCTCGCTTTCACTTTGGAGACCCTGTTAGATAGGGGCGTATGCCAGAGGTTGGAAATTCAACTACCTGACTTTGGTGACATATTCTACTAATATGTCATCAATGTCCAAGATGAGAATAATACACCTTTAATTAGAGATGAGCGAATCATTAAAAAAATTATTCGCCGAACATTCGCCGAACTTTTCCTAAAAATCGTATATTCGACGAATAGATTCGTTGTATTTGCGTACAAAATATATACGTTATTATGTGCTATTAGCAAACATTCGCTCACTAATAACGAACGTTCATTTACAAAATGTACGCAACTTCTTAGAAGACGTACGCATGAGTGTACAAATAGCTTACGAATCTCAGCGTACTATTGTCTAAGCGATTACGTAATACGCAGGCACGTATGAGGAGAGGCCGCGGCGTGCACTCCTCAGAGGCAGAGCGAATATTCGAGACATATATATGGTAAAGTGCAAATACATTATTATAGGTATAATATAAAAATTTTAAATATCACCTACCTAGTATGCTCACGGACACGTTTAAGTCTCTTCTGACGCTTGTCATAGAACTGGAGCAGAGTCCCAAACTCAGTCGCAATTTGTAATCCACATAGGTAAAATTGTAATCCAAATGGGTAAAAAACACCCAGCAAAGGTTCCTTAAAAAACCCTCTTTCAAGGGGCTCCCCAAATAACCTGAAAAGGGGGAAAAAGGGATGAGGTGCACGAATGCGCAACTTAATTTCCTGAGTTGCCTCGTCATCCTCCCGCACTGGAGAAAGGGGCGGAACTACCAGGGAGGAGTCTGCATCGCTGAATTGAATTCGTACGCAACAGCGTATAGAGTAACTACCAGGGAAAAGTCTGCATCGCTGAACTGAATTTGTATGCGACAGCGTATAGAGTAACTAAATAATACGTAGAATAGCGTATAATTTATAGGACACACTACGTAGCGAATGCGTACAAAAGCGAAGCGCAGCTTCGCAGCTGAAAAATCCCAAGATTCGATACGAATCTACGAAGCAGCAAATAGATTCGCTCATCTCTACCTTTAATCTTATTGCAATTGTTCCTGCTCATAAAGGAAACAATTATATAACATTTAAGGCTACTTTCACATATGCTGTCCAGTTTTGAGAGGCACAGGGTCTCAATACTGCAGCACAACGCTTCAGTTTTGTCCCCATTCATTGTCAAAGGGGCCAAACTGAACAAACTGGAATGGGGTGCACCAGAATGCATTCTGTTCCAGTTTATTGGGTTCCCATGCCGCACACAAAATCGCTTCAAGCAGCGTTTTTGTGTGCGTCATGGGAAACTGAAGAAGCCAGATCTGGCACCAAAACCCATGTAAGGGCGCATGCACATGAACGTATTTTCTTTCCGTGTCCATTCCGTTTTTTTGCGGACCGTATACGGAACCATTCATTTCAATAGGTCCGCAAAAAAAGGTAAGGTACTCCGAATGCATTCCGTCTCCGTATGTCCATATTTCCGCTCCGCAAAAAAAATTGAACACGTCCTATTATTGTCCGCATTACGGAAAAGGATATTTCTATTAGGGGACAGCTGTTCCGTAAAATACAGAATGCACACGTATGTCATCCGTATTTTCTGCAGATCCCTTTTTGCGGATCCGTTTTTTCATACAGTTGTGTGCATGAGGCATAAGTCAATGATGCCAGATCATTTTTTTTGTGCCCAAATTGGCACAATTGACTTACATAGGTTTTGTTGCCTGATCTGGTTTCTTCATTTTTGATATAATACAACTGAACGGATGCAGCTGGCTGTATTATTATAACGGAAGCGTTTTGATGTGGTTTTGAGATCCCAAGCCAGATCTCAAAATCGAACAGCATAAACGCATATGTGAAAGTAGACTAAGATTTGGTTCATACATATCTCATAGCCTCAATGTTTTCTGATTATATGCGTTACAAAGAGACATATTATGCAAATCCCTGGTATAAACATTTAAGTAGCTTCAATGTGGCATTTAACCTTTTTTATTTCAGCATTCGTGACAATGATAATAGCATTTGTAAATACCATGTTTCTTGAATGACAATAAGGGGTATCTCATTTCAATGAAATGTCCGGAATTATAAAAACAACAGGAATTAATTTATACACATGTACCGCAAATGATCTAGCCTAAAGTCAATGTAAACAGGCGTATGCTGACTTCTTGGTTCCTGAAAAGTTATTTCTCATACAGTGCGGTTTGAAAAGAAACAAATTTGGAGAAATTAGTAGAGAAAAAAAATATTTTGTTGAATGAAATTTACTTTGTGTCAAGTTGCTAAAACCAATGTGAATGATAGAAATCAAAGCCTCTGTTTGTAAATAAGGGAAATAAATGGAAACTAAATGCCGAAACTAAACACAGCACACCATAACTAAATGGCGTCTACATTTTGAAAATGTTTTAAAATTACAATGTAAGACAAACAAATTAGCTTTTCTTTTCCTAGAACATTAGAATGTATGTCTTAAACACAGCTAATAGACTATTAGGCAACAAGCCAAGCAAACCAAAAAGGCTATAGTCTGAAAAAAGGAACTCCTTTAAAGAGCGAGATCAACCCTATAAAACTAGGAATACTGCCAGGTAGGGTAGATCATGCTGATTAAAATGGTACCTGTCTTGTAAAAATCATTTGCGCATTCCCAAGCAAAAAAAAAAAGATCTTTATTCTTTATGCAAATTAGGACAAGGCCTAACCCCTCAGTGCACCAAAGCTTTCCAGTGCTGGCCAGGATCCTCGGTGCATTGAAGCCTTTACTTGCATAAGAAATAAAAGTCCTTTTTTCTCGGCTACAACCGTTTTTTGCAAGGCAGGTATCATTTTAATCAGCAGAACCTAAGAAATGTATGAAACGTTAAGGTTACATTATACAGATGTAGCCATGCCATGTGTTATCAGAGTCAATTTTAGCTTGGCTACATCTGTATCTTATGATACATAATTTCTTTAGCTTTGTCAACATTAGTTTTTCTTTTTACAGATTCGTGGAGTGTCAATGGGGACACAGTGCTCCCCTTCCTTTCAAATTTTGTCTGCCATACCAGAATTTTTATCATACAGTATATGAATAATAAGAATTTATTTGTAGGATATTTCTTTTTTTAGATTTACAATTATCCAATTTTTGATACATTTTGCAATCTAATAGCTAACTATCCACATGATACTATAAAGTCAATCACGGTGGGCAAATTTATCCATGAAAGTAGGAACTGTAGTGGAGAGGTCAGCTTTATAAATGAGTCCCACAGTCTAAATAAAGGACTAAGTCATAAGACCCAAAATCTGCATTAAGAACTGTCACAGTCCCAAATTCTACATAAAAAACATAAGGTTCCTTTACATGGGACGATACAGCTGCAGATCACCTGCTGGTTGCTGTAGGAGACCGCTGTATTTACATACATCTCCTCCACAGTATGGGGAGGAGCGATAGGTAATGCCATTGCTCTTCCCCATACTGACTAGTTGTTTGCCGGCAGCAGATGCTGTTTACACAGCACAATCTGCTAAGGTCAAAAGATAATTTTTATGACTGCACAAATAATCTTTTATCCAATGTAATCAGCATACAGCCAGATACCGTATATTTTGTACTATAAGACACACCTGACTATAAGACACACCCAGGTTTTAGACAACAGGATCTAGGAAAAAGTATTTTATACTAAATCTTCTCTGGTAATTTTTGGTAGTGAAAGGGTTAACATCACTAACTGGTATAGAGTAGTGTTTAGCGTAGTTTCAGGGTTTAAATTATATTGTAGTCTGCAGAGGCAAAGCTACTAGTCTTCCTGTTAATATACAGTAGCAGAAGTGTAGGTGACCAAAATACCGTAAGTGACATCAGCAGTGGTCATAATTAGTGGTATAAGAAGTTTAGTTATTTACAGTGATGACGTCCCTGTAGTTTGTTAGATATATATGTATTAATATAAGATATGTTAATACACACATTATTATTGTTATGAGACAGTTCTGCTTAATAGTGATCTTCTGATGAGCTTCAAGTGGGGTAACAGTAAGGGAATTGGGGGAAGAGAGGGACAGAGGAGCCAGCACTGGGAGGTGACCCTCACACTGCTGGTGTAACTCTGGCATGGGGGTGAGTTACCGCCTTCTTTTAAGGTTCTAGGGGTTCTGTAGTATGCCATAACTGCTATCCTGTATTAGGGCAGAAGACACAACATCACTGGCCTTTTTCATGTTGGTATTAGAGGAGTAGCCCAAAGGTTGCAGAGTACACAGTGAAAACAAACTGTGCTGGTGGGCTGGATGAGTGCGACCTTGTCTTGACTGCTCGGTTATGAGATCATAGATTTTACATGCCTTCCTCCTAGTTCCCATTACAATGAATCATCCTGTAACACTGCAGACACACAATTCACAGAGGGATCTGCTCTGCACTGACTGCTTCAACGGCACTAAAAAGAATGTGTAATACCTGTTAATGCAGCCGAAACACTGAGCAAAGGGCACAGTAGTTCAATACAAGGCAGGAATAGCCGAGCACCGAACAGGACAGGCAGAGGGAGTGTACACAGAGCAGTCAGTACAGCGAAGGTACAGTAGGAAACTGTCGACAGAAGCAGAAATCAGTTATCTGGCAGAACGTTATATGGTCGCTCTGCCAGGCCATTAACTCCTTAGTGACCACTCATACACCTATTTACGGAGGTCACTAAGGGGCCTTGGACTGGGCCACCGCTTTTTTATGGTGGCCCAGTCTAAGCGCTGCACGGGTATCCCGTGCTGCAGGGAGCGGGGACCCTACTCCCACATGAGAGCCGCGGCACTGCTCTAACAGCCTGGACGGACAGGAGTGCCGATCCCACAAAAATCAAGCCCTCACACAACTCCATAGAAAGAAAAATAAAAAAATTATGGGTCTTAGGAAGCAGCAATGCAAAAACATTTTTTCTTTTTAAAAAAAGCGGTTTTATTGCAAAAAAGTAGTAAAACGTTAGAAAAAATATGTATTTGGTATCGCTGTAATCGTAATGACACAGAGAATAAAGATATTATGTTATTTATACCAAAAAATGAACACCGTAAAATTTATAACGTAAAAACGCAGTGGTAGTATTGCTGTTTTTCCCATCTCCCTCCCAGAAAAAGTTAATAAAAGTTATGTGTACCCCAAAATGGTGCCACAAAAAACTACAACTTGTCCTTCAAAAAACAAGCCCTATATAACAAGCTATATAGATGGAAAATGTGATGGAAAAATGAATCAAGCCAGCAAAGGAGACAATATGGACAATCCCAATACATTAGTGTCTTGTATTAACTTTCTCTACATGATAAATATTACTTGCTGAAGTGAGACAACCCCTTTAACATTCAGGTACAACTGGGTGACAGAAATATTGGAAGTACAGTTTTGCATGATTATTTCGTGAGCTACTTGAGTGTGGGTCCCACGAGAACAAGATGATTTCATGTTTTATAATTATAACATTCGTCTCGTTGTATGTCATTTATTGTAAACAGTGCACACAACTACTCATCCCAGCAAACAAGGACAGGGATATTGAGTCATGTGTTTGCTTTGGTCTCTTTACAAAGTACAAAAAAATTCTATACAATAAATGTCCTGAAAGTCAGAACCTTAACTATTCAATTAAAAAACTTTTCTAGAAATCTTTGCCTGATCATTAAGGTTCATTTACTGACCACAATTTGAAAAAAGTTCTGCTGAGTAACATATATAGGTGCAATTTTGTGCATTCACACAAAATAACAGGGCCGCCTACAGTTTCAATATAGCTGTACCCTATGTCTCCCAAATTTCCTTGTAATTGAATTTAAGATTGCGTACTACAGCTTTTCTCTTTTTCCAGTTTGTGACATGATGTGACTACTGTACAGTGCATAAAGCTTCAGATACATTTTAACATTTTTCTGATGAGACACTGTCCATTAGCACTACTTACAAACTTCCCTTGCTACTTTTAAATGCAGCCATAAATTTGCAAGGGTACTCGTGTCCATTTTGTTTTCTAAAAATTGACTTATTTTTCTAGTTGGTTGAGTAACTGTATTGCTTGTACTAAAGTTCTAAAAGTTCTAAAAGTTTCAGCAACACTGGAGCAAACAAACTGTACTTTTACTTTTACCATAGCAGCTTCCCTGGACAAGACCAGATGCCAATGGACTGTATGTTATGCATAAGATATTATAAAGTTCAGTGTTTTTTTCTACACATCTAAGTGGCCACTAGAGATGAGCGAGCACTAAAATGCTCAGGTGCTCGTTATTCGAGTCGAATTTTTCCTGATGCTCGGGTGCTCGTTTCGAATAACAAACCCCATTGAAGTCAATGGGAGACTCGAGCATTTTTTTGCAGGGGGCCAGAGCTCTGCATAGGGAAGGTTGCGTGAACACCTGGAAACCTCAGAAAATGATGGAAACACCACGGAAATGGACAGGAAACAGCAGGGGCAGCATGCATGGATGCCTATGAGGCTGCCTAATCGTACCATTATGCTAAATTCTGGGCAACAGCCTGGTGGTGACCCACAAGACAATTGTGTTGACCCAGACCAAGATGGGCAAGGCGCATGCCCATCACATGTTAGTAAAGCACCCAACTAGGTGCAACGAAGGTCCATCATCGCCTGCTGGCACTGCTGTCCTATCCCCTGCCCCACGACACAGGCATAAGCCTGACACAGCAATGTGACAGCGTGGTGAAACCAACAAGTGACCAAGTTAGATTGAGGTAGCAGGTGAACCACCCAA
Organism: Rhinella marina; assembly: GCA_900303285.1. Lineage (NCBI taxonomy): Eukaryota > Metazoa > Chordata > Amphibia > Anura > Bufonidae > Rhinella > Rhinella marina. The sequence goes on along the minus strand of ONZH01019818.1, from coordinate 11,411 downwards.
AAATTCACCCTGACACAGCATGGCGGTGAACCCAGAGTGACCAAGTGAGACTGAGGTAGCAGGTGAAACACTTAAAATTTTACCCTGACACGGAATAGCGGTGAACGTCAGACGCAGCCTGCATGAGATTAGGGATAGAGCTGCTGTCTGTCAGGGAGATTGTTAGGGCCTCAATTTAGATGTTGGTTAGGCAGGAATCACCCACAAAGAACCCAACAGCCCTTCTAAGGGCTACAAGCACCTTTTTTTTGGTCTCCTCCTGGCTGCTGCATGAGATTAGGGATAGAGCTGCTGTCTGTCGGGGAGATTGTTAGGGCCTCAATTTAGATGTTGGTTAGGCAGGAATCACCCACAAAGAACCCAACAGCCCTTCTAAGGGCTACAAGCACCTTTTTTTTGGTCTCCTCCTGGCTGCTGCATGAGATTAGGGATAGAGCTGCTGTCTGTCAGGGAGAGTGTTAGGGCCTCAATTTAGATGTTGGTTAGGCAGGAATCACCCACAAAGAACCCAACAGCCCTTCTAAGGGCTACAAGCACCTTTTTTTTTTGGTCTCCTCCTGGCTGCTGGCTGGGACTTGTAGTGCAGCTACCGCCATATTGGCTGCACACTGTTAGGGTGTGAAATTAGAATGTGGTTAGGCAGGAATCATCCATAAAGAACCCAACATTCCTTCTAAGGGCTACAACAACCTTTTTTTTGGCCTCCTCCTGGCTGCTTTCTGGGACTTGTAGTGCAGCGACCGCCATCTTGGCTGCACACTGTTAGGGCTTCAATTTCAGTTAGCAGGTGAAGCACATAAAATTTTACCCTGACACAGCATGGCGGTGACAAAAGAATGACCAAGTGAGACTGAGGTAGCAGGTGAAGCACATAAAATTTTACCCTGACACAGCATGGCGGTGAACCCAGAGTGACCAAGTGAGACTGAGGTAGCAGGTGAAGCACATAAAATTTTACCCTGACACAGCATGGTGGTGGACCCAGAGTGACCAAGTGAGACTGAGGTAGCAGGTGAAGCACATAAAATTTTACCCTGACACAGCATGGCGGTGAACCCAGAGTGACCATGTGAGACTGAGGTAGCAGGTGAAGCACATAAAATTTTACCCTGACACAGCATGGCGGTGAACCCAGAGTGACCAAGTGAGACTGAGGTAGCAGGTGAAGCACATAAAATTTTACCCTGACACAGCATGGCGTTGAACCCAGAGTGACCAAGTGAGACTGAGGTAGCAGGTGAAGCACAAAAAATTTTACCCTGACACAGCATGGCGGTGAACCCAGAGTGACCAAGTGAGACTGAGGTAGCAGGTGAAGCACAAAAAATTTTACCCTGACACGGTATGGCGGTGAACTGAGAGTGACCAAGTTAGACTCAGGTAGCAGGTGAAGCACCCAAAAATTTAGCCTGACACAGCATGGAAGTGACACCACCAATGCCTTGGTTAGACTGAGATTGCAGTCAAGTGGCTGTAGTTGAACCTCCTAAAAAATAGTTTTTGAGTGTCTGTAGTTGACCCTCCTAAAAAATAGTTTTTGAGTGTCTGTAGTTGACCCTCCTAAAAAATTGTTTTTGAGTGTCTGTAGTTGAACCTCCTAAAAAATTCTTTCTGAGTGTCTGTAGTTGACCCTCCTAAAAATTGTTTTGGAGTGTCTGTAGTTGACGCTCGTAAAAAATTGATTGGAGAGAGGGCCTGTAAGTGACCCGCTGTAAACATTGTTTGAAAACAGAGCCAGTAGGCCCTCTGAAAAATTGCCTGTTGGCTTAGTGTATGTGTACGAAGAGAAGGAGGAGGAGAGGAATCGGATACATAAACAATGTTCATGTTGAGCTACTTTCCCCCGGTGGAGATTTGAATTCCGGTGAAATCCAGGCTTTATTCATTTTAATAAGCGTCAGGCTGTCAGCACTGTCTGTTGACAGGTGTGTACGCTTATCAGTGATGATGCCACCAGCTCCACTGAAGACCCGCTCTGACAACACGCTAGCGGCAGGGCAGGCCATCACCTCCAAGGCGTACAGCGCCAGTTCGGGCCACGTGTCCAGCTTTGCAACCCAGTAGTTGTATGGAACAGAGTGATCACGCAGGACGTTGGTATGGTCAGCTAGGTACTCCCTCACCATCTTTCTGAACAGCTCCCCCTACTCTGCCTAGACTGGGGAGGGGTGGCATAGTCTTGCTGGGGTGACATAAAACTGGCAAAGGCCTTGGAGAGTGTTCCCCTGCCTGCTCCCCTCCTCTCCCCCGCTAGTAGGCCCGCAGAACTACGTCCTCTGCCGCTAGCGGTGTCAGATGGGAAGTATAGTTTTAGCTTGTGCACCAGGGCCTGTTGATATTGATTCACTCTCATACTCCTCTCCTCTACAGGAATGAGAGTGGAAAACTTCTGCTTGTACCGGGGGTCCAGGAGGGTGAACACCCAGTAATCGGTGTTATCAAAAATGCTTCTAACGCGAGGGTCACGGGAAAGGCAGCCTAACATGAAGTCAGCCATGTGCGCAAGAGTCCCAACACGCAAGAATTCCCTTTCCTCAGTAGGCTGACTCTCCATTTCCTCCTCCTCCAACTCCTCCTCTTCAGCCCATACACGCTCAACAGATAAGAAGGAAGTAGCATAGGTACCCTCTTCAGTCGCGCCAACAGTCTCCTCCTCTTCCTCCTCATCCTCCTCCTCCAATACGCACTGAGAAACTGACCTGAGGGTGCTCTGGCTATCAAGCAACGTATCTTCTTCCCCCATCTCCTGTGACAAGCGCAAAGCCTCTGACTTCATGCTGAGCAGTGACTTTTTCAGCAGACAAAGTATCGGGATGGTGACGCTGATAATGGCGGCATCGCCGCTGACCATCTGCGTTGACACATCAAAGTGGCTTAACACCTAACAGATATCAGACATCCACGTCCACTTCTCATTGTAGACTTGAGGAAGCTGACTAACCTGACTACCAGTTCTCGCGGAAGTTGTCATCTGGCAGTCTACAATGGCTCTGCGGTGATGGTAAACCCTGGATAACATGTGTAATGTAGAATTCCATCGCGTGGGCACGTCGCACAACAGTCGGTGAGCTGGCAGTTGTAAGCGCCGTTGCACTGCCCTGAGGGTGGCAGCATCTGTGGTTGACTTACCGAAATGCGCACAGATGCGTCGCACCTTGGTAAGCAAATCAGACAAATTGGGGTAGGTCTTGAGGAACCGCTGAACCACAAGATTGAACACGTGGGCCAGGCATGGCACATGTGTGAGCCTGCCGAGATGCAGAGCTGCCACCAGGTTACGCCCGTTGTCACACACAACCATGCCTGGTTTGAGGTTCAGCGGCGCCAGCCAAAGATCGGTCTGCGCCGTGATGCCCTGTAACAGCTCTTGGGTGGTGTGCCTCTTGTCACCTAAGCTCAGCAGTTTCAACACCGCCTGTTGGCACTTACCCACGGCAGTGCAGCTGCGCCTGGAGCTACCGACTTAAGGCGCCATGCTCACGGATGGTAATTGAGAGGAGGAGGAGGAGGTGGAGGAGGGGTTGGAGGAAGAGGCATAATAAGCCTGAGAAACTGTGACTGAGGCAGGCCCCGCAATCCTCGGTGTGGGCAGCACATGAGCAGCTCCAGGGTCAGACTCGGTCCCAGCCTCCACCAAGTTAACCCAATGTGCCGTCAGTGAGATATGATGTCCCTGCCCGCCAGCACTTGTCCACGTGTCCGTGGTTAGGTGGACCTTATCACTAACTGCGTTGGTCAGGGCACGGATTATGTTCTCTGACACGTGCTGGTGTAGGGCTGGGACGGCACATCGGGAAAAATAGTGGCGGCTGGAACCAAGTACCGAGGGACAACCACCGCCATCAGGTTGCGGAAAGCCTCAATCTATACCAGTCTATAGCGCAGCATCTCCAGGCTCAGCAGTTTGAAAATGTGGACGTTTAGGGCTTGTGCATGTGGGTGGGTGGAATTGTATTCGCGTTTGCACTTGTGCTCCAATGTCTGATGCAAAGGCAGCTGAACGCTGCGCTGGGACACATTGGTGGAGGTTGTGGAGGATCGTGCAGGTGAAGGGGTGGTTGTAGGGCGGGAGGCGCTCATGTCGGGGTCCTTGGCGGGGGGTTGACTCGCCGATCCAGCATGTGACACGGGGGAAGGGGCAGTGGTGTGACCCGCAGGAGGTGAACGGCCTTGGTTCCACTGAGTCGGGTGTTTAGCACTCATATGTGTGCGCATGCTGGTAGTGGTTAGGCTGGTAGTGGTGGCTCCCCTGCTGATCCTGGTGTGGCACAGGTTGCACACCACAGTCAGTCGGTCATCCTCACTTTCTTTAAAAAACCTCCAGACTTGCGAACATCTAGGCCTCGGCACGGGAGCTTGACTCCGTGAAACAGTTGCTAATCTACCTGCTCTGGCCCTGCTTCTCCCTCTGGCCACCCCACTGCCTCTTCCAACCTGTTCTGGTGCTGCACTTGCCTCCCCCTCAGAAGCACTGTCTTGAGTTGGATTACCAACCCAGCTTGGGTCAGTCACCTCATCATCCACCAGCTCTTCCTCCGATTCCTCACTCTGCTCCCCCCTCGGACTTACTGCCCTGACAACAACGTCACTGTCTGACAACCGTGTCTCATCATCATCATCATCCAACACCTCTTCACGCACTACTTGCACTAAGTCCACACTCTCATAACCCACAGACTGCGAAAGTTCTAAATTTTGGGCATCGCGACAGAGCAAATGTTCAGGTTGCTGTTGAGCAGTGGTTTGTGTCTCTGGGTAGGGTCCTGAAAAGAGTTCCTGTGAGTATGCCGGATCTTAATCTATACTTTCCGTGGCGGGGGGGCAGGCTGGGGGCAAGGAGGTTGAGCTGGAGGAGCCAGAGGTCTACTCCTTTGGCTAGCGTGGGTGGACTGCGTGGAAGACTAGGTGGTGGATAAATTACTGGACGCATTGTCCGCTATCCACGTCATCACCTGTTCGCACTGTTGTGGTTTCAATAGTGGTGTACCACGTGAACCAGTAAGTTGCGAGATAAAGCTAGGGAGCGAAACTCTGCGGCATTCCACTGCTCCCTCCACCCTGCCCAGGATCATGGCCTCTGCCCCCTACACTACTTGAACGCCCACGCCCTCGTCCTCGACCCTTAGCCCTTGGGTTCAACATTTTGTATGTTCACTGCACTGTATGATATATAACTGAGAGAAAAAACGTAGTCTTTAGACGACGGCTATTGTACCGCAAACCATTCCATTTTTCACTGCAATGTGTGATATATAACTGAGAAAAAAAACGTATATATTCTACACTCCGGCTAGTGTGCAGCACACGACAGAATTTTGCACTGCACTGTATAATATATAATTGAGAGGAAAAACGTATATTTTCTACACTCCGGCTAGTGTGCAGCACACGACAGAATTTTTCACTGCACTGTATAATATATAACTGAGAGGAAAAACGTATATTTTCTACACTCCGGCTAGTGTGCAGCACACGACAGAATTTTTCACTGCACTGTATAATATATAACTGAGAAAAAAACGTATATTTTCTACACTCCGGCTAGTGTGCAGCACATGACAGAATTTTTCACTGCACTGTATAATATATAACTGAGAGGAAAAACATATATTTTCTACACTCCGGCTAGTGTGCAGCACACAACAGAATTTTTCACTGCACTGTATAATGTATAACTGAGAGGAAAAACGTATATTTTCTACACTCCAGCTAGTGTGCAGCACACGACAGAATTTTTCACTGCACTGTAGTATATATGACTGAGAGGAAAAACATAGTCTTTAGACGGCTTCTATTGCACCGCAAACCACTCAATTTTTCACTGCACTGTAGGATATATAACTGAGAGGAAAAGCGTATATTTTCTACACTCCGGCTAGTGTGCAGCACACGACAGAATTTTGCACTGCACTGTATAATATATAACTGAGAGGAAAAAGGTATATTATCTACACTCCGGCTAGTGTAGAGGTACCAAAGACTCTCCTGCATGTTGATTGGCTGAAAAAAGGCGCCTAACATGCAGGAAGAGGAAGTTGCCATTTTCTCGAGGATCGCGATATGCTCGTCCAAGTAGCGAGCATATGCGAATACCCTAATGCTCGAACGTCAAGCTCGGACAAGCATGTTTGCTCATCTCTAATAATAATCATTGCAGCCCAGGCCTTGAAAAGAGTCAAATCTACCTGAGAAGTGTCATGGTTATTCCTAATCATCTGCTCTCCCGCCCATCTGCTGATGATTGGAAGTTGTCTCCTAGAGAGAAAGGGAATAAACTAGGTAGAAGACTGTCAGTCATCAGCAGGAGGGCAGGGAGAGCAGGAATTCATGAATAACCATGACTCTTCTCATGAAGATTTGACTCTTTTCAAAGCCTAGTCTGCAATGTTTGTGATGTTGGTTCTCAGCAACCACTTACTTTTAACTAATAAATGACAGACCGCTGAAATCAACTCACCTGTCTCTACTTTATTCTGCCGTTAGTATGGGTAGCATAAAGGTGATGACAGGTTCCCTTTAACAAGACAAGACACCCAATACACCCCCAGATTAACATACACTAGGCTACAGTGTTCTAATCATTAAGGTGACCAGCATCAAGCATTACAGGCCCTGCTGCAGTGGAGGGAGAACAAGTAAAAACGTCTTGCACGCTACAGGCCAGTCATATTGTTAGAACTTCATGCCGTTGTGTGAATTGTGGACTTTGTGACAGTTGCTAGTCAGTGATCCTAGAATTACAGACTGTAGCAAGTGAGAGAGAGGGAATTGAGGACCATTGTTTTAACCATCCATTAAGCTCATGCTGAGTCATCTGAGTGTACTATCTAGTGGTGAATGTACATCAATCTACCTTTTGCATTAAGTAAAGGGAAATATTATTTGTTCCGCAATCTCTGCCTGGTTTCTATGCACTACCCTTTTACTGCACCGAACCCCAGGGAGCAAAGGCTTGAGAGAGCATATAGTGACACTACAGCATCTCATCAAGGCCTCTACCACTCCCATCTTCTGCAAAGGGTCCCACAGGTGCTCGGTGCACTAAAGAAGTCATTCCTCTCATATTCAGTTATATTGATTATATATTGATCAGGGCCACCCTTATGGGGGCATGAACTTTGAGCAGGCAGGGCATTTGTAGAAAGACACTAGGGTTACAAAATGTTTTTCCTTGTTTTATGATGTGTATATTTCCCTGTGGGGACTGATTTGTTCTAGTTTAATGGTTTTGTAAAAAGAGTTATATTTTTACTAACCCGTGATCAATATTCTGTGATTTAATGAATACATTTTTTGATCAGTAATAGAGATGAGCGAATCATTAAAAAAATTATTCGCCGAACATTCGCCGAACTTTTCCTAAGATTCGTATATTCGACAAATAGATTTGTTGTATTTGCGTACAAAATATACGTTATTATGTGCTATTAGCGAACATTCACGCTCTAATAACGAACGTTCATTTAAAAAATGTACGTAACTTCTTAGAAGACGTACGCATGAGCGTACAAATAGCGTACGAATCCTCAGCGTACTATTGTCGAAAATGGCATCCAGGCGATCCTCATCATTTAGCTCTGAAGAGCTAAAATTCCTGATCCGGCTGATGGACAGAGAGGATTACGATGGCACACACCGCCCCAAACAACTTAAGTGAAGGTATTCTAGTCATTATTGTTAATGGTGCTGGCCATTCTCCCGTTTGTGTCAGGCAAATGCACTAGTTCGAAAGAAAGTACCCTTATATGCCCTTCATAATTAGCACTTCCTCCTCCTACACACAGACTCAAAGACGCGCCCATGCTGCAGCTACAGTCAGTGGGCGATATCCAAAGTATTCCTACTGCACCGTATTAACGATATAGAGAAAATTATTGCGACGATAACATTATCTATTGCCATAAATACCTTTTTAGAAGAAAAAAATATGATATGGCCCCCCTCTCACACCCATAATATCTTCATAGTAGTATGTGTTAGTATTAAAAAGAGTCATCATCTAACAATTGTGTACGTTTTTATGTTGCAGAGCACTGTCAACGACGGCGTCACCACCGTCGAGGCAGGACGGCCCCTGAAGTACCTGCAGCCTCTAGTAAGTGTAAAACATATTTAATTTATTTTTCATCCAAGCTACGTGGGAGTGCAGCTGCAGTAAGAGCACTAGTGGTTAGGAACGAGATCCTCCAGCCCCAAACTATTCCCATGTAGCTACAACTGTTCATTAGAGTTGAATGTAAGGCTACTTCTACACTAGCGGCAGCCTGGATCCGGCGGGTGAAGGGTCCCTCCGCATCCGTGCTGCCGCCGGTACACGTGTGGGGCCGGAACCGCGCTCTGGCCCAAATTCACTGTAATGGGGGCGGGCAGCGGATCCGGCCACAGCACGTTAACCCCTGCTGAGAGGCAGCCGGAGCGAAAATACAACATGTAACTAAATTAATGTTTAGATTTTTTTTTATGGGACAACCACTGTAACTCTATCATACAAACTAAGTACATAATTGTTTCCACCCCTACAGACATCCCCACTGACTTCGGAGTGGAGGCTGGATTACGACGCCTTGGATCCAGGCTCCACGCTGCCTCCCGGCTCATTCGTGGCCTGCAGCTGGAGCTGCAAGAGCTGCAGGACATGATGGCCCGACGTCTTTTTATTTGTTAAAAATAAGTTTTTATTTATTACTAAAATATTCTTGAAAAACCTGTGTTTTGAATGTTTTGTTAAACCTTTAACTAGGGATGAGCGAACCGAACCGCGACGAACCAGATTCGTTACGAACTTTGCCAAAAGTTCGGTTCGTCACCGAACCGAACTTTGAGAAAGTTCGTAACGAATCTGGTTAAAATAACAACGGCGACGCAAAACTGTACTTTTTTCACAGAATAGACCAGGATACAAGGGATTATTACTCCTATAATGCCTTGTATCCTGGTTTTCTGTGAAAATCAAGATGTGTGACGTCACCCCACAGCCCCTGAAGTGCCTGAGCGCGCCAACAGCTCGTCAGTGCGTTTCCAGACTTCACAGGGAGAGGAGCTCCATATTAGATAGAGAGGGAAAAGAGATAGATAGATAGCCAAACAACTAGATAGATACAGGGAGAGATAGAGAAGGAATAGAAAGGGTTAGTGAGAGAAGCAGGAGAGAGGAAGCGAAAGCTAGATATAGAAGATAAGGTGATAGATAGGGAAAGAGGCTGAGAAATCAAGAGATAGGTAGAGATAGGGAGAGATAGGCATCTAAATAAAAAAATAGTGAGATCTAGGGAGAGATAGGGAGATAAAAAAGAAATAGGGAGAGAAAAGTGAGAAAAGAGTCAGGACAGGTGGCATTAAACCAGCTCCTGTCCCGTGACCGAGAGTACACGCTACACGTTGCTGCTCTGCTGGGTTCTCATAAGCTGTTATAGGTGAAGTAACCTATAGCAGCAAAACTTGTTCAAGCCCTCCATAGAGTGTGACGCTAAGTCAGCGCCCCACAAAACCTGTCCATTTCTGCTTTGCTGGGTGCGGTCAACCCACAAAGCATTACTCATTTAAACTTTGTGCCTTCCGGCCAATAACTCACTTATCACCAATACAGGTGTAAAGCTCTCTAAGGTGAAGTAACCTATAGAAGCCTTTTTTTTAATTCTCATTTCATTTTCCCCCACCCAAATAAATATGTCCAAGCGTCCTAGTTCCAGCACTTCCCAGGCAAGGAGTGCAACAGCAGGCGGTGAGGGTAAGAGAAGTGGCAGCACCAGGCCCGGTGGCAGCTGGGGTAACAGGCATGGCAGCAGGGTGCAGCTACCCCTGACGCTCACTGGTCATTTAAGAACCACACAGCCAGCGGTTCAAGATTGGCTTACCCAATCCTCCAGTTCCACCGCCCAAAGCTCCCAAATGAGGAGTCAAGCATCGGCTGGATCATCCGACACCACCCTTACATGGGACGGTCAGCGAGAGTCCTCTGCCCCGTCCCCTGTTATTAGAATGCCACTCACCTTTGGGGCACCTTCTGCCAGGGAACTCTTTGCAAACCTTGATCTGCCCTTGGAGTCTCTACCACTTTTAGTGATGAGGAGGAGGAGGAGGAAGTCCACCAAAGTCAGCGGGTGGAACATACTGAGACTCCAGAGGAGGTGTTGGCTGTAAGCAGTCAACAGAGCCAGGGAGGGGCATCCAGTGCCACACCTGATATCCTGTCCCAGCCACCGGAGGAAAGTAGCAGTGGTGCTGACTTTGATGATGATGTCGCTGATCGGACATGGCGCCCTCAAGCAGCATTATCCTCAGCATCATCAGGGGAGGAAATAGAGGTGCCACCAACGCAGCAACATCCCACTGTTGCAAGGAACTGAGGCACAAGAGGGAGGGGTAGAAGACAAGCTACCAGGCAGAGATCATTACCTCAAAGCCTTGGTCCTGAGAGGGCACCCTCAGGCAGCATGGCAGTCAACAGCCAGCAAGACCCCCCATGGCTGTCATCAAACCATGGACCTATGTCGTCTGGCAGTTCTTCCGCCTGGGGACAGATAAGCACATCGCTTTGTGCCTGCTGTGCAATGAGAGGGTCAGTCGTGGTAGGGGTGATAATCTTGGGAAAACATCCATGAGAAAACATATGGAAAGGCAACACCAACAGGCCTGGAAGAACTGTGACCCCAATACCACCTCCTGTCAGGATGTACCATACACTGCAGATCCCATCATGCAGCATCCTCTCAGTGGAACTCAGGGCTCATCAGCCTCTGGTGCCAGCAGCAGCACAGTGTCACTGCCATCTACACCGCTAATGAGGCAGCAATCCATGACTGAGTCCATGGGCAGACGTCAGGTCTATTCCAGCAGCCATCCCATGGCCCAGAACCTGACCGGACACCTGGTTAAGCTGCTGTTGCTCCAGTCCCTGCCCTTCAACCTTGTGGACTCCCAGCCTTTCAGGGATTTCATGGCGTGTACGCACCCCAGATGGCGAGTCCCCAGCCGCCACTACATCTCTGGCAAAGCTGTCCCATCACTGCACAGTTATGTGCAGAAAAAGGTTGGCGACTCATTGGGACTCTTGGTGTCCAAGACCGTGCACCTGAGTGCTGATGTCTGGTCCTCTAATTATAGGCAAGGGCAGTACATGTCTGTTACTGCCCATTGGGTCAACATTCTCCCAGAAAACCATCAGGAAGTTGGCCCATTCTTACCACTGTCACCTCCACGGTTCTTTAGGGGGCCAGCAGCGGGAAGCACAAGTTCTGCCTCCACCACCTTGCAACCATCCGCCGCTTCTACTGCAGTCCAACCTGCCCCAGTGTCTTACCACCGATGTCAGGCCCGGCACTCTCAGGCTGTCCTCCATTTGGTGAGCCTGGGTGAACGGAGCCACAGTGGGCAGGAGCTCCTCTGGACCATCAGGGAGGAGATAGATGAAT
>ONZH01019817.1:0-39974 GCA_900303285.1 Rhinella marina | reverse complement strand
GATGGATGACGACACAGATAGGCAGCAGCCAACTGACTACATAGGATGTCTCTATAGTACTTCAGTTTGTCCTGTCTCTCGGCAGGTGAAAAAAAGGCCCCCATTTTAGACCGGTAGCAGGGTCCAAGAGGGTGGAGAGCCAGAAGTCATCCCTCTGCTGGATGGTGACTATTCGGCTGTCACTACGTAAGCAAGTGAGCATGCATCGGCCCATTTGCGCAAGTGACTCGGAGGGACTCCCTGCCTCCAACTCCACTGTATACTGCCATGGTGTCTCTGGGTCATCTGCCTCATCTTCCGCATCTCCCTCTACCTCTTCTGGCTGCTCCTGCTCCTCCTCTTCTGTCACCTGGGTAGAAAAACCACTAAATGCTTGTGCTCCAATGTCCTCCTCCTCCTCCAGTTCAACCCCCACCGGACTCATGTGACCGTGAGATGCAGTCTCCAGTCCCCTGACCAGAAAGATTTTGCAGCATCTGTTCCAGGACATGAAGCAGTGGAATGACGTTGTTCATACCGTAGTCCTGACGACTGACAAATAACGTGGCCTCCTCAAAGGGTCTGAGCAAGTGGCAGGTGTCACGCATGAGCTGCCACTGGCTGACATCAAAATTACACAGGGGAGTACTCCTGTCCGCTTGGATCATTAAGAAATCGTTTATGGCCTTTCTCTGTTCGTACAGTCGGTCCAACATATGGAGGGTAGAATTCCAACAGGTGGAAACATCACATATCAGCCTATGTTGGGGCGTAGAACTGCGTGACACCACCGTGCCCTGCACATGTGGTACACTGGAGGAGCACTATGACTTGGCCCTGCAGTGGAGGCTGAGGTGGTGGAGAAGGAGCCGGACATTAGCGCAGGATCAGCAGGAGGAGGAGGAGAAAGTGGCGTCACCTGTTCAAGTTGCTCGTGTGGCTGGGCAGGAAGCACATTGACCCAGTGGGCCGTAAAGGACATGTACTGGCCTTGATCGTAGTTACAACTCCACATGTCGGTGCTGCCGTGCACTTTGGCAGACACCGACAGGCTCAAGGACTGGGCCACCTTCTCTTTTACATATTTGTGCAGGGCTGGGACTGACTATTTGGCAAAGAAATGATGGCATGGGACTCTCCACCTCGGCTCGGCACAAGCCATCAGTTCCCTGAACGGTGCAGAGTCCACCAGTTGAAAAGGGAGGGGCTGCACGGTCAGCTTCTACGCTGTAGGATGGCTGGACGTGTACTGCTGTCTCTTTGCAATTGTCTCGGTGAACGACTGCTGCCGTAATGAGTGGTGAGGAATAAGAGGAGGAGCAGGAGCATCTGGAGCGGTAGATAATGACAGACAGCTCCCTTCGGCAGAGGTTCTGGAGCCTTGACTGCCTGAAATGAGATGCGTGACACTGGGTGATGTTGCTGCTGCCGACTGGACCGCCACATCTGAGCCACGGTTCTCCCAGGCCACTTTGTGGTGATGCTGCATATGTTGGCGCAGGGCCATGGTGCCCACATTAGCACCCGAGGCACGCTTCACTTTCTGACCACAGATTCTACATATAGGCATGTTCACCTCCTCAGGCATCTTAACAAAAAACTTCCACACCGCTGAGTAGGCGATTTTACCACCAACACTCCGCACTGACTGAGTGGTACCTCCGCTGCCTGGCTGAGCCCCTGCGCCACTCTTTTCAAGGCTGGAAAGCACCTGCGAAGAGTGCGGTCTACCCAGTGCCCTTTTGTCTCCCGACCTCGCACTGCTGCCAGTCCGCTGACTAACGACCACACTACCGACTTGCTGCCTGCACCACTGCCTGACGCGCAAGCTGTCAGTCTCGTCTGCAGATGATGATAATGATGATGAAGCCCTTGCTTCACCTGGCTCCCAACTGCGATCGGCTACATGATCATCAACTACAGTTTGCACATTGCTAATGTCCTCCTCAACTGTCTCGGTGTACAAAGCCTGACCGCTCTCAACATCACCTCCCACTACACTCTCCTCATCAGTACTTGACCGCCTACTGGAAGGAGTGGATTTGTGCCCCACCTCTTTGCTTCCCTGTAGCTGCTGACTGTCCTCAAGTAATTTGTCCTCGCTGTATAGTGGCGCAGAGCCCACAGCATATAGTACTTCTCTGGCTGAGGGAACCGAAAAGGACAGAGGCAGGTTGAGGACAGGTGAGGGCACTGGAGCTCCTCCAGGCCCATGCCAACTAAGGGTTGTGTCTGACGATCCCGCCGACTCTTGGCTGGGGGTGTCAGATGTCATCTGGGAGGAAGTAGATGACCGAGTCAACCATTCAAGAACCGCTGGGTTGGTCGTCAACACACAACCACTAGATGACACCGGTAGCTCTGGCCTTGCCAAGTGACCCCTAATGCCACGTCCCCTTCCTCTGCTGCAACCTGTGCCTTTTCCAGAAACATTTATGCCAATGCCCCTCCCCTGTGAAGGGCCTGTCACCTCTCTGTCTGACATACTGTTTGATAAAAAATTTTAAATAAAAGGAAATTAAGAATCCCCCAAAAAATATACTTTGCTCACTGCCTTGCACAACGGCTTAACTATTTCTTTAAGAAATACCGTCACCCACAGAGTGAGTTAACAATGGGTTACGGCACAGCACTACACAATAGGCAAATGAGTATTTTGATGACATCAACCTTTTTATACATGTTGCCCTACTCCATGCTGTATAGGCTTGAAAGCCAACTACCAATTAAGTAAATCAGGTGATGTGCATCTCTGTAATGAGGAGGGGTGTAGTCTAATGACATCAACACCCTATATAAGGTGTGCTTAATTATTAGGCAACTTCCTTTCCTTTGGCAAAATGGGTCAAAAGAGAAATTTGACGGACTCTGAAAAGTCAAAAATTGTGAGATGTCTTGCAGAGGGATGCAGCAGTCTTGAAATTGCCAAACTTTTGAAGCGTGATCACCGAACAATCAAACGTTTCATGGCAAATAACCAACAGCGTTTTGAAAAAAAGGCGCAAAATAACTGCCCATGAATTGAGGAAAATCAAGCGTGAAGCTGCCAAGATGCCATTTGCCACCAGTTTTGCCATATTTCAGAGCTGCAACGTTACTGGAGTATCAAAAAGCACAAAGTGTACGATACTCAGGGACATGGCCAAGGTAAGGAAGGCTGAAAAACGACCACCTTTGAACAAGAAACATAAGATAAAATGTCAATACTGGGCCAAGAAATATCTTAAGACTGATTTTTCTAAGGTTTTATGGACTGATGAAATGAGAGTAACTCTTGATGGACCAGATGGATGGGCCCGAGGCTGGATCAGTAACGGGCAGAGAGCTCCACTCCGACTCAGACGCCAGCAAGGTGGAGGTGGGGTACTGGTATGGGGTGGTATCATCAAAGATGAACTTGTGGGACCTTTTCGGGTTGAGGATGGAGTGAAGCTCAACTCCCAGACCTACTGCCAGTTTCTGGAAGACACCTTCTTCAAGCAGTGGTACAGGAAGAAGTCGGTATCATTGAAGAAAAACATGATTTTCATGCAGGACAATGCTCCATTACATGTAACCAAATACTCCACAGCATGGCTGGCCAATAAAGATCTAAAAGAAGAAAAAATAATGACATGGCCCCCTTGTTCACCTTATCTGAACCTCATAGAGAACCTGTGGTCCCTCATAAAATGTGAGATCTACAGGGAGGGAAAACAGTACACCTCTTGGAACAGTGTCTGGGAGGCTGTGGTGGCTGCTGCACGCAATGTTGATCATAAACAGATCAAGCAACTGACAGAATCTATGGATGGAAGGCTTTTGAGTGTCATCATAAAGAAAGGTGGCTATATTGGTCACTGATTGTTTTTGTTTTTGAATGTCAGAAATGTTTATTTCTAAATTTTGTGTTGTTATATTGGTTTACCTGGTGCCCCCATCAGAACTCAGATCATCAGAATGAGCCCCCATCAGACCTCAGATCAGCGTATTGTGCCCCCATCAGACCCTAGATCATCAGAATGTGCCCCCATCAGAACTCAGATCATCAGAATGTGCCCCCATAAGACCTCAGATCGTCAGAATGTGCCCCCATCAGACCTCAGATCAGCTTAATGTGCCCCCATCAGACCTCAGATCAGCTTAATGTGTCCCATCAGACCTCAGATCAGCGTATTGTGCCCCCATCAGATCTCAGATCAGCGTATTGTGCCCCCATCAGACCTCAGATCAGCAGAATGTGCCCCCATCAGACCTCAGATTAGTTTAATGTTCCCCCATCAGACCTCAGATCAGCGTATTGTGCCGCCATCAGACCTCAGATCAGCGTATTGTGCCGCCATCAGACCTCAGATCAGCGTATTGTGCCCCCATCAGACCTCAGATCAGCAGAATGTGCCCCCATCAGACCTCAGATTAGTTTAATGTTCCCCCATCAGACCTCAGATCAGCGTATTGTGCCGCCATCAGACCTCAGATCAGCGTATTGTGCCGCCATCAGACCTCAGATCAGCGTATTGTGCCGCCATCAGACCTCAGATCAGCGTATTGTGCCGCCATCAGACCTCAGATCAGCAGAATGTGCCCCCATCAGACCTCAGATCAACAGAATGTGCCCCCATCAGACCTCAGATCAGCGTATTGTGCCCCCATCAGACCTCAGATCAGCTTAATGTGCCCCTGTGCGCCGGCCAGGAAAGAGAGCGGAGCGCCGGCCCGGAGGGCAGCCGCAGCGCAGGTCAGGTAAGAAAGGTTTTTATTTTAACCTTATGTGGCTGGGTGGGGTGATCTGAGGTCTGATGGGGGTCCCTACATACAAGTGAGCGCTTCCATAATGGAAGCGCTCACTTGTATTTGCTCCCCTGCGGCTGGCCACCATGGCGCCCCCCTCTTCTCCTTGAGACACGCGCCCCGGGCGATCGCACCCTTCGCCCGGTAATAGAAACGGCGCTGGACTGATTCCCAACATCCCCATTGATGAGCGGTTTGAAGAGACTGCAGTGGTGTTCCTAGGCCAGTGCCGTCACATTCACTGGTAACATGATCTATATGTTGCTCAGTCCTATTCAAATGAATGAGCCTGGGCTGCAATACCAAGCACAACCATTAAACATTATACAGCACTGTGCTAGGCATGCTGTGATTAGGCCACTTTAAACAGCTGATCAGAGATTGTGGTGGGAGAATGGGTCATCAATATATATATATCTATATATATATATATATATATATATATATATATATATATTATACTCCTGAAAAACTCCTTTAAATTGAAACAAAAAATAAATACTAACATAATATACCGTAGGGGGTACTGTTAAGTTGAAGCAACACCATAGAGAAAAACTTTTAAGAACTATGCAAACAATAGCCCCACATTAATAACAGTACATGGCATTTTTCAGAACTGGATAAAAAGTAAGTGTGGAGCAGACCCAGAACATTTATGATTTGATAAGTTTCAACAATCTCATCTAAAGGTACAAGTTGATTCTCATTAAAAACAATTCCTCAATACTCCTGACCATGTTCAATGCCGAGGGGAATTTCTGACACAAAAGGATGATTTATATATTTTTTGTCTCTGAATATTTTTCTGAAAATGAATGCTTTTATAAAATGTCAATTCTTGTTTTATGAAAGGTAAAATGTAATTACAATGAGTTTTATATTTTGAGAGCTATATTGCTATAAGGTTAACAATTCAATCTGCCACAAAAATGCACTGAATGAAAATAAGCGCAATGAATAGATTTTTACCTTGAAGTGTTCCTGCCGTCATAAAAAGACACATATAAATATAAAGACACAATAAATACAAACTTGGATAATACTGTGTATTATGATGTAAGGCGCTGTAGATTTTGGAAAGCGTATAATGGCATATAGTACACTGCAAAACTAAAGTTATGTAACAAAATTAGCAGGTGGAACATGGGCACTAGGTAATAATCTTAACATACCATATGGTTAATGTTTGATGCATGTTATGATCAGCAGTAATACTTCTGCTGTTTTGTCTTCTCCTGTCTATTAGTTTGCTTGGGGCAGTTGCTATTCAACTGTCCCACAGCTGATCCTTTATTGTGGGCTAGCTGATCTCTCTGCTGCAGCAAAGGTACCTTTTAAAAGATGTTCCTGATTGGTTAATCTTTCTTTATATATCTCTGCCTTCTGCACTGGATTGCTGTTATAGCTTAAGCTATGGGCATTTAAATTGTGTATCCTTGTATATTTCTAGTATCTTGTTCCTTCCCTACTTTATGTCTTTTCAGTGTCGTTTAGTTCTTGTGGCTTATTTTGTGTTTCTTATCTCTGGGTCCTTGTGCCATCCTTTTGTTGTGTTAGAGTGAGTATAGCAGATTATGGTTTTTAGAAAGGATATTTTTAGGGAAAATGAAGGTCAATAATGTTTGGTTTAAAGTGACCTTTAGTTAGGGTCACTTTTTTGTTCACCTCTTTTATCACTAATCGTCTACTCCGTTACCTGAGTGGCATTACCATCATCCATTTGAGCAATCATCAATTTACCATCATCCTATATTTCCTGTTATCTGTTTGTGTGCTCCAATATTCTTAAATTCCTGTTACCTGCTAGTCTTTTGATACATGAAAGAGAAAAAATTGGAAGGCAGCGCCAACATGTGCTTTACCAGATAAACGGTGTAGATAGTTATAAGAGATGGCTCCTTACCTTCTGTAGTTGTGTGGAGCCACAACAACTTATCAAAGCCTTGCTGGTTTCGCTATCACCGGCCGGCAACCCGGGGTATTTTCATTGGTGACTGCTGCCGCGATCCACGCATCCGTGCTACGTGTAGTCACTGGGATGTGAATAGTATAGGAGAAGGAGAAAAGGAGGGATCGACTCGAGGGTGCTGTCACCGAAAAACTTCACTGGTCGCGATGTGGGGAATTAACCTGTTTCCCCACATCGCGACCAGTGAAGTTTTTCGGTGACAGCGCCCTCGAATCGATCCCTCCTTTTCTCCTTCTCCTATAGTCTTTTGATACATGCTTCATATTATTGATCATGTGATTTTCCAGGTCTTTCACAATTTGACCCTAGTGAGTACTGGGCAACATTAGTAGTACCCAGGAAAGGTGACTACTTTAGGTGAAGTCCAGTTCTGGTGTCTTGTTTCCAGCCAGCTGTGCACACTGTTTTAGCTCCGTAGATGCTTTTACACATGCTAATGCATGGTCATAATGAGTGCTGACTGATGATGTAACAAGGCAGTTGATGCTCAATAAAGGGCTTTTTACTATGTTTGATGCAAACTGTATGGGATGAATAAAGTTGTTTGGTCCTCATAGAGTTTCTTTCTTGTCAGCAGCACATCCCATGTTTATGGGATTTTCTTACTGTCAATGATGATTTATTAGGTCTGCATAAAACATGCAATCAGCCTACAAGTGAGTATTTGCTAATTTGTTGGCTGATTGCTCCTATGTTTGCAAGGTCCAATGATCGGGAATGAATTCTTATAAATGCATGTTCAGTCAATTATGAGCCCATGTATAAGAGCCTCACTCACAATTTTTCTTGGAGGTTTGTTTTTTTTATCTCTTTTTTTTGTTGCTTTTTAATACTGTAGTTTCATGTTGAAGGCCAGCTACAAAGAACAGCTCCGACTCTGAAGGACCCGGCACATGCATGCATTATGTGGAGATCCTATTGACTTCAATGTAATGCTTCATGGATCCGGTTGTAGTATTGGTGGCGAACTGAATACTTTTTATAGATAGCATATTCCGAGAGTTTCAGCAATAGGACAATCTCTGCTCTTTCTATTGTCAGAAGAACCTTTTAACAAAGGATTGTTCAAAGCAAACAACCACTATAATGTTATGGTTCTTCTAAAATGTAATTGATATGTGTCAGCAGAAAAGATTAGAGGTCCATAACCATTTACATTGAACACTCTAAGCTAAACTGATGCATCAGCAGTACTTAGTCATGCCTATTGCAGGTTCTGCTTATGGCACAGAGACTTTCGCTTTGGTTTTCCTTTAAAGGTTAAGAGCTAGATAGAGCAACATAGCATCTTCACACTATTGTCCCTTCTACATTTTAGCGTGTTTCTGAGTCAGAATATGGAAATAATACCTGCAAGCTCTCCTGAGAAGTCTGCAGACTTCATGCACAAATCTGCCTTAGAATATGCCCTTGTTGCTCATAGCCACCAATGGCTGTAAATTATTTTGGCTTCTTCAGAGCCTTCTTCACTCTCTGCTGTTCAACAGTCAAAAATGATTTTGGATTCTATGGAATATCTTTAGTACATTTGTATACACTTTCTTCTGTGCTTTGTTAATAGACCCTGAAAAAGTTTACTTACTGTATGTAATGTCATAAAAGTAAAGCAATCTGTACTTATGGGCGGAAAAGACATTGCTTTCAGTGATAAAAAGTGGTTCATTTTGCTCAATTATTGTATTTTCCATTCCATTAAAAAACCCTACCACTGTATGTCTATCATATCGATCGTATTTGTCATTACTGTCCATTTATAAAGAAGGCTCTAAGATTCTAAATTGCATCTTCATCCACTGATACATATTGGCTCAATTTCATTACATGCACGTGTATGGATGTGAGGTAATGTATTAAAGGGGTTGTCCAGCTGGTAAGATTGATGAGCTGTCGTCAGGATAAGTCATCAATATCTGATTAATGAGGGTCCGACAACTGGCACCCCCGCCGATCTCTGAAGTGCAGTGTAATACAAATACCCTCTCCATTCAAGTGAATTCAGTGAGTACTTGTAATTACTCTACGCCTCTGCTCCACATGAGACAAAGAGTAATGTGAAAACCAGAAAATGGTGCTTGCATGGAGCGCCACTTCCTCTTAAAACAGCTGTTTTACCCATTTCAGGGTAAATCAATTCGTTACTATGAAGCACAAGAATATTCAGCTTCTAGAAATTTTCCCTGAAATTCGGATTAAAGTCCACTTCGGACACTTCAATTGGCTTAACACTAATCATAATGGTTAACTCTATAACCTGATGAATTAGGCTCCCCACTGACAGAAGATGAAGATGCCATGGAGGTAGTTTTACTTCTTTCACCTCTCCTTCCTTGTTTTCATTTGTATATTTTATTCACTTGGGCATCCTGCTGATCTCTCTTAAATGTCCTTGTCTTACTAGTTGTTTCTGTTTTTACCACACTGAAATATCAGTCTCTAGCTCTTTATTAAAACTTTCCATGTCAGACGCAGATAACAGTTATCTTATTTTCTTTGTCTTCTATTTCTTGTAAATCCAAGCCATTAGAGTATAGAAAAATGACGGCACTGCTCAAGAGCTACTACTATATCTCATTAAATGTGCACGAAAATGGCAGGTGCAAACAAAAGCACCGAGGGTGGGTACGGGTGTATGCAGCTATAAATGGTGCTCTATCCACTTAGAAACAGTCCATGATAAAGTCCAATCGAGAGAAGAAAAATGAATCAATGGATGGCACTCACCAGCTTCTTTCTTGGTTGCAAAACCTTCTTTATTAGCAATACTCACATACAGGGTGAGGGGGCAGATGCCAAGTACAGCGCCGCTCCTCGGTTTATGTACTTGGTCTGCCCCCTCACCCTGTATGTGAGTATTGCTAATAAAGAAGGTTTTGCAACCAAGAAAGAAGCTGGTGAGTGCCATCCATTGATTCATTTTTCTTCTCTCGATTGGACTTCTATTTCTTGTGCCAAACCTTTCATGGTTTTAATATTAAAATATATAATTAGTTGAATTCAAAATTTGGAGCAGGTGTTACTTATCTCTTCCCATTGTGCAACAGAGGACTCTTCATCAAGTCCAGAAGATGAAAACTAACTGTCCTCTTGGAATCAGATCATTAGCCAAATATTTAGCCATTTATTCGACCAAACTTATATTGTGCCGTGTAATAGATTTTGTAATGAACTTTTCAACTCACGTGTATTTCACACTCACAATGTCCCAAAACCGAATAATCTGCCTGAGAAAGCCAAGGTGTTTCTCATGCCTTAAAGTCTATGACACTAACTGGACGAAAATTTTTAAGAATACAGGAAAAATGAATGTGCACATAAATAATAGGGCCTGCAAAGTAAACTACTAGTGCCATGTTTTTGAACACTAAACTCACAAAACAGGCACTAGACCAAAAAATAAATAAAGTTATAACTTTATTTAATAAGTTAATAAAACACACAAGTATGCAAAAGGGACATACCTACCGTATACAAATACAGTGATATAAGGGTACAATAATAAACTATACCATATTTGATACCATCCCAGCTATTTCCACTACCAATCAAGTAGTAAAGTATATGAACTAAATCAGGGGACAGAAAAGATAGATGTCATCATGATATCAAAGTATAGCAACCAAAGTAGAGCACCAACCACCCCAATGTACGTTTCACACCCAAAACCTTCTTCTGAGGATATTATGAGTACTCCACCAGGTTTAGGTTTTCTAAACCAGATGACCTCAAATGTTCTAGTTAAATAAAATCACAGAGAAAATAGTGTGATGGCTTAATTTTTCAAAATTCACTTTGGTCTCATTCATCCGAGTTGACCAAAAATTTAAATTTGATTATGAATCGATTGTACCTGAATCAAATGTGGTTTGAATGCCTGGAAAACTTCTCTCTCTTTCTTTCTCTCTCTGGAAAAATTCTACCCAGGAAAATCTAAAGAAATTCTGGTGTTGTTTTCAAAATTTCAGGTCAATTTTCAATTCTAACAAATCAACTCGCTCATTTTTACAGTGTGATATTATACACGCTGTGCCAAATATCACTTTCAGGTCATCTAAATTGGTAAATTCAGGTCTGCTACATAATACTTTATTACCTACTTACCTTGTCCTTGGTCCGTGGAAAAGGAAGAGACTGTCGTGACACAGGGAAACATAGGTCAAACTAAGACAGACTAAATTGAAGCTATCAACACCTATGGGATATACTTGCTACTACCAGGTTTCTGTGTTCCTCAGTGAAGACTCATATAAAGAAATGGTTCAAATCTCATGAAATGTGTGTATTCTTCAGAATTATTTTGACCTTTTTTGCTGCAAAATCCTTCTATGGATAAGAAGTTAGATTAAGATGCCACATATTTTTTCACTATCATACAGGGTGTGACAGCAATCTTTATACTTCAGCTTCTCGCATAAAACAAGATATTGCAAAAATGCCAGCTGAAATTAACTCCACGGCTGTTAAATGATTTATTTTTTACAAGAAATTCCCTTAATGCAACACTATTTTTACTGCTGAGGCCTCACATAAACACCTTGTAAAAATAAATAAATGCACCAATCTTGATAAATAGTTTCTATCATCATCTTGACATGGATACTGTGAAAAGAGAATAAAATATGATTTCAGTTTTCTTGCTTCATGTGTGTACATAGCAGAAAGGCAAGAAAATGACTGTCATCCCGTGACAATGCTTTGAAGTAGCTTCACTTATTGCTCTGAGTGTTGGGATTCAGAATGAGTTAAAATTGCCTTGGTCCGTAAAAATAGCAGGCATTCCAATTGGGTGATGAGATGGGGAAATAGTGGTCACATACTTCATTCCTGCCTAGATCAGCTGCCAAAAATGGGAAAATGGTTACTTGGGACTGTTTAGGTCACAGTTGACTAAAAATTGGAAATGTTGCTTTGATTGTGTTAGTGATCTTGGATTGCTCTTTGGTAAATTGCACGTTTTTAGTAGATATTGCTGTACTTATTTTACCCCAGTTTGCCCCAGTGTTACTATTCGAACCATAATGAATTAAAGGTGCTGCCCTACTGTATTTAGAATCTAACATAAAATTGTGAAACTTTGAAATTGGTCTAGATTAAGATTATTTTTTGCCTACAGATCCTATACAGACCATTGTAGATCCATGGTAACAGACATCAAACAAACCTTGTGTAGTCTGATCCTGAGGCAGTTATAGTCCTTTCTATTTGCTGACATAAGTTTGGTGGTAAAACTAGGAGACGAATGGAAATAAATGTGACTGCAGGACCAACTTCACAGTGTTTGTTGTTTGATACATACATCTGCCTATGCGCTGTAGAAAATTAACAGCTGGACATTTTAAAGGGAACCTATCGCCCTGAAAATGCAGTGTAATCTGCAACACACTATGATGCATTTGCTTTGTGAATGCGCATTGAAAAAACAATAACATTTGGTGGAATAATAGGAAAGTGTCCTCGCAGAATTGATCTAAATTACGACTTGATTGCAAACAGATGTAAGAGCTGAATTCCAAAGTACAAACTACCTGAGAAGCAGGATGGAAATGCCTCTAGTATCATCACAGAGGTGTGGATTTCACAGAGACCTTTTTATGTAGATAGGGTTTGCTTCTAACATAGTGGTTTATAGACATACCAATTTTTTTGTACTTGTAAGGCACATTTAGGCACACTGAGCGAATCGGCATTTATTTGGAAGGGACCGTTCTTTCCTAATAAATGCATGCTCTTCAGTGGGGGTAAAGAGCTTCTTTTACAGGTACATGCAGCGATCACCTCAACTTTATGGGGATGAGTGATGGCTACCACAATGGCTCATCCTCATACAGATTCATAGCTTCTGGGTAGTAGATCACTGTCTACGCAGCACAATCTGCCTCCCAGAAATGATCATTTAATGTGCTGCATGGAAGATCATTTCACCCTATGAAAAATCATTTCTCGTTCATCGGGTGATCGGCAGTGCATTTACATGCAAGATTATCATGCAAACAAGCATTTGTGGTAACATTCATTCCCTATAATGTGCCTGAAGCTTGTGCTGTGTAAATGTGCCATTACACCTGGCCTTAATTAAGTTTGAGCTACATTTTTCTCATTGTTTTGTGTATATTAATAGTTAGAGATGAGACAAGTTCTTAAAAATGAGATTTGGCTGCTTCGCAGAATTTTACAAAGAGATTTGCTTTGTGACAAATTACTAAATTGCATTTCTTTGTAAGTACTGGGTGCAATGACAGGGAACGGCGATTGTGCTGGCCCTGTCATTGAACCCCTCAGATGCCGCCTTCATCATTGATCGCAGCATTTGAGATGAATATTAAGGTCTTTTTGATCAGTTAAAAAAATATTAAATTTTACTTACCATGTATATATGAGTGTAAAGAGGCCACAGTGGCCATGTTGCTTATAAATACAGCGCAAAATCTTGCATGGCGGCCTCTTCGCACTCAAATGGATGAGAGGAGTATGATTTTTTTATTTTTAATGCCATTTCAGGGAACATTGATTCGTTACCATGAAGCTCAAGGAAATTTGGCTTTGTGTCGAATTAGATTTTGCCTGAAATTCTGATTGAAGTCCACTTCGGATACTTTGATTAGCTCAACTCTATAATGGCGGGTTCTCACCAGAGCTAGGAATTCCATCATAGTGTTCCATTATTACAGAGTTATAATGGAATATAACAAAATTTTAGGATGGAAACCTTTAGGAAGCATTCTGTTTTGCTCTGTCCAAATACATTTCTATGGGAACAATTTAGTTTTTTTCCGTTACTCATGACTGGAAAAAAAATCAACAGGATTTCATGTAAAAATTATGATCTTGTCATCTATCATTTTACAAAATATTATTTACCTTTAGTTCTATGATCCAGACATTTCTGGATTGGGCATTACCATTTCCTTTCTCAATGGGTTCTGTCTAGAGATGAGCGAGCATACTTGTCCGAGCTTGGTGCTCGTTTGGGTATTAGGGTACTCGTAAGTGCTCGCTGCTCGGACGAGTATCTCGCCATGCTCGAGGAAATGGCAACTTCCGCATCGTGCATTTTTGGCACCTATAAACTCAGCCAATCACAAGCCAGGAGACTCTGCGGTACACCCAGCATTACGTGGGGCCCTTACATGTCGATAGCAGGGGTTGGCTGGCCTGATCAGGTGACCCTGGAATATACTAGTGACTGGCCGCGGTGCTCCGCTCAGATGCTGTCTGGATGTCGTTAGGGATAGAGCTGCTGCGTTTCAAGGAGAGTGTTCGGGCCTGCATTTAGTTCTCTGTTAGGCAGGAATCACCCACAAAGAACCCAACAGCCCTTCTAAGGGCTACAAGACATTTTTTTTTGTCTCCTGGCTTTGCTGGCTGGCAGGCACTAGTAGTGCAGCTATCGCCATATATAATCCCCTTTTTTTTTAATGTTATATCTCAGTGATACAAATCCATTTCACACAGCTGCGTGGAACCATTCTGTGTGTCACAGTTCAGCTGTCCACTCACGCCAATCCGTATTTTCTGTCCAGGTGACACTTTCTGTATGTCACTTAATACAACCAAGTCTTTTGCTGCCTGTCACGTATATAGCTTGATCCCAAAAATCTCTGTGCGACATTTGTCTGGGTTGCAGTCTAAATAGCCACCGTCAGTAGGGTGTCAGTTAGCTCTACGATAGTTTCTGCACGTCACATTCCAAAAAAAACAAAACTCCAAAAAAAAAATTTTTTTAAATTGTTTTTTAGTTGTTTTAGCTCAGTGATACAAATCCATTTCACACAGCTGCGTGGAACCATTCTGTGTGTCACAGTTCAGCTGTCCACTAACGCCAATCAGTATTTTCTGTCCAGGTGACACTTTCTGTACGTCACTTAATACAACCAGGTCTTTTGCTCTCACGTATATAGCTTGATCACAAAAATCTCTGTGCGACATTTGTCTGGGTCGCAGTCAAAATAGCCACCGTCAGCAGGGTGTCAGTTAGCTCTACGATAGTTTCTGCACGTCACGTTCCAAAAAAAAACAAAACTACAAAAAAAATATATAAAAAAAATAGTTTTTTTGTTGTTTTAGCTCAGTGATACAAATCCATTTCACACAGCAGTGTGGAACCATTCTGTGTGTCACAGTTCAGCTGTCCACTCACTCCAATCCGTATTTTCTGTCCAGGTGACACTTTCTGTACGTCACTTAATCCAACCAGGTCTTTTGCTGTCACGTATATAGCTTGATCACAAAAATCTCTGTGCGACATTTGTCTGGGTCGCAGTCAAAATAGCCACCATTAACAGGGTGTGAGTTAGGTCTACGATAGGTTCTGAACGTCACGTTCCAAAAAAAACAAAACTACAAAAAAAATATATTAAAAAAAATATATTAAAAAAATAGTTTTTTTGTTGTTTTAGCTCAGTGATACAAATCCATTTCACACAGCAGTGTGGAACCATTCTGTGTGTCACAGTTCAGTACACTCACTACAATCCGTATTTTCTGTCCAGGTGACACTTTCTTTACGTCACTTAATTAAACCAGACTGAACAGGTTTGTGGGTTTCAGTACACCAGGCCCATTTATTTTTTATTTTTTATATAATACACTTATATACAGAAAATGTTGAACCCCAGGGCTAAGGGTCGAGGACGAGGGTGTGGGAGTGTGCATTCAATTACTGCAGGGGGCAGAGGCCATGGTCCTGGGCAGGGTGAGACAGTACCTGCTGATGAGGGAGCAGGGGAACGCCGCAGAGCTACACTCCCTAGCTTCATGTCTCAACTTACAGGGACACGTGGTAGAGGACTGTTGAAACCACAACAGTGCGAACAGCTGATCTTGTGGATTGCGGACAATGCTTCAAGTAATTTGTCCACCAGTCAGTCTTCCACGCAGTCCACCCACGTTACCCAAGGGAGCACTCCTCTGGCTCCTCCACCTCAACCTCCTTCCCCCCAGTCTGCCCCCTCCCAGGAAAATTTGGAATGCGATCCGGCATACTCTCAGGAACTGTTTTCTGGACCCTTCCCAGAGTCACAAACCACTTCTCAGGTTGCTGCTGACCTCGTTCCCGATCCCCAATTTTTCCAACTGTCGCAGTCTGTGGGTGATGATGATGATGATGACAATGTTGAGTTAGTGTAAGAAGTTTGTAAAGAGGTGTCGGACGATGAGGAGACACGGTTGTCAGACAGTGGTGAAGTTGTTGTCAGGGCAGGAAGTCCGAGGGGGGAGCAGACTGAGGAATCGGAGGATGACGAGGTGACTGACCCAGGCTGGGTTGATATGCCGAGTGAAGACAGTGCTTCTGAGGCGGAGGCGAGTGCTGCACCAGAAAAGGTTGTAAGAGGCAGTGGTGTGGCCAGAGGGAGAAGCAGGGCCAGAGCTGGTGCATCAGCAGCAACTGTTTCACGTAGTGAAGCTCCCATGGCGAGGCCTAGATGTTCGCAAGTCTGGAGGTTCTTTAAAGAAAGTGAGGATGACCGACGGACTGTGGTGTGCAACCTGTGCCACACCAGGATCAGCAGGGGTGCCACCACTACTAGCCTAACCACCACCAGCATGCGCAGGCATATGAGTGCTAAACACCCCACTCAATGGAACCAAGGCCGTTCACCACCTCCTGCGGGTCACACCACTGCTCCTTCCCCTGTGTCACTCGCTGCCTCTGCTAGTCAACCCCCTGCGTCACTCGCTGCCTCTGCTAGTCAACCCCCTGCCCAGGACCCCGGCACGAGCGCCTCCCGCCGGAAAACCACACCTTCGCCTCCACGATCCTCCACAGTGTCCACCAATGTGTCCCAGCGCAGCGTTCAGCTGTCTTTACAGCAGACGCTGGAGCGCAAGAGGAAATACAGTTCCACCCACCCACATGCCCAAGCCCTCAACGTCCACATCTCCAAATTGCTTAGACTGGAGATGCTGCCCTATAGGCTGGTAGAGACCGAGGCCTTTCGCAATCTCATGGCGGTGGCTGCAACTTGGTATTCCGTCCCCAGCCGCCACTATTTTTCCCGATGTGTCGTCCCAGCTCTACACCAGCACGTGTCACAGAACATCATCCGTGCCCTGACCAACGCTGTTTCTGAGAAGGTCCACCTAACCACGGACACGTGGACAAGTGCTGCCGGGCAGGGACACTAAATCTCACTGACGGCACATTGGGTTAACTTGGTGGAGGCTGGGACCGAGAATGACCCTGGGGCCGCTCATGTACTGCCCACACCGAGGATTGCGGGGCCTAACTCATTCAGGTCTCTCAGACGTACTATGCCTCCTCCTCCTCCGACCCCTCCTCCTCCTCCTCCACCGAATTACCATCCATGGGCACGGCGCCTTCAGTTTGTAGCTCTAGGCGCAGCAGCAGTGCCGTGGGTAAGCACCAGCAGGCAGTGCTCAAACTGCTGAGCTTAGGTGACAAAAGGCACACCGCCCAAGAGCTGTTACAGGGCATCACGGCGCAGACCGATGTGTGGCTGGCACCGCTGAACCTCAAGCCAGGCATGGTTGTGTGTGACAACGGGCGTAACCTGGTGGCGGCTCTGCAACTCGGCAGACTGACACATGTGCCATGCCTGGCCCACGTGTTCAATCTAATAGTTCAGCGGTTCCTCAAGACATACCCCAATCTGTCTGATTTGCTCACCAAGGTGCGCCGCATCTGTGCGCATTTCCGCAAGTCGACCACAGATGCTGCCACTCTCAGGGCAGCGCAGCGCCGCCTACAACTGCCCGCTCACCGACTGTTGTGCGACGTGCCCACGAGATGGAATTCGA
Organism: Rhinella marina; assembly: GCA_900303285.1. Lineage (NCBI taxonomy): Eukaryota > Metazoa > Chordata > Amphibia > Anura > Bufonidae > Rhinella > Rhinella marina. The sequence continues at coordinate 22,498 of ONZH01019817.1, read as the reverse complement.
CATTAAACATGTTATCCAGAGTTTACCAGCAGCGCAGAGCGATTGTAGACTGCCAGATGTCAACTTCCACCAGAACTGGTAGTCAGGTCACTCAGATTCCTCAAGTCTACAATGAGGAGTGGACGTGGATGTCTGATATCTGCCAGGTGTTGAGCAACTTTGAGGAGTCAACACAGATGGTCAGCGGCGATGCCGCCATTATCAGCCTCACCATCCCGCTGCTTTGCCTGTTGAAAAACTCACTGCTCAGCATCAAGTCGGATGCTTTGCGCTTGTCACAAGAGACGGTGGAGGAAGATACGTCGCTTGATAGCCAGAGCACCCTCCGGTCTGTTTCTCAGCGCGTATCGGAGGAGGGGGATGAGGATGAGGAGGAAGAGGAGGAGAATGTCGGCGAGACAGTAGAGGGTACCAGTGCTCAGTCCTTAACTCTTGAGCGTGTATGGGCTGAAGAGGAGGACTTGGAGGAGGAGGAGGAGGAGGAGGAAATGGAGAGTCAGGCCAGTGAGGAGAGGGAATTCTTGCGTGTTGGGACTCTGGCGCACATGGCAGACTTCATGTTAGGCTGCCTATCCCGTGACCCTCGCGTTAGAAGCATTTTTTCAAACACCGATTACTGGGTGTTCACTCTCCTGGACCCACGGTACAAGCAGAACCTTTCCACTCTCATCCCTGCAGAGGAAAGGAGTATGAGAGTGAATAGATATCAACAGGCCCTGGTGCACAAGCTGAAACAATTCTTCCCATCTGACGCCGCTAGCGGCAGAGGGCATGGTTCTGTGGGCCAAGTAGCGGGGGAGAGGAGCCGAGCAGGCAGCTTGTCCAGCACTGGCAGGGGAACGCTCTCCAAGGCCTTTGCCACTTTTATGTCACCCCAGCAAGACACTGTCACCTGTCCCCAGTCTAGGCAGAGTAGGGGGGAGCTGTACAGAAAGATGGTGAGGGAGTACCTAGCTGACCATACCAACGTCCGTAGCGATCACTCTGCTCCATACAACTACTGGGTTTCAAAGCTGGACACGTGGCCTGAACTGGCGCTGTACGCCTTGGAGGTGCTGGCCTGCCCTGCCGCTAGCATGCTGTCAGAGCGGGTATTCAGTGCAGCTGGTGGCGTCATCACCGATAAGCGTACACGCCTGTCAACTGACAGCGCTGACATGCTGACACTTATTAAAATGAACAAAGCCTGGATTTCACCGGAATTCAAATCTCCTCCGGGGGAAAGCAGCTAAAGATTAACATTACTTATGTATCCGATTCCTCTTCTCTACTCCTCCTACTCCTCCTCCTCCATGTCGTCTTTGCCTAACCCTGACTAAAAAAACGCCATTTTTTAGAGGTCCAACTGGCACTATTTTACCACTTTTTTTCAGGAGGGCCCCCTACAGGCCCTCTCTTCAAACAATTTTTCCGGAGGTCCACCTACAGGCCCTCTCTCCAAACAATTTTTCCGGAGGTCCACCTACAGGCCCTCTCTCCAAACAATTTTTCCGGAGGTCCACCTACAAGCCCTCTCTCCAGTTCCAGTTTCCAGTTTTATTTGCGCAAACTGCGTAAATTTTTTTTTGGGATAGGTGTGAAAAATAATATTACCTGCGTATCTATATTGCCCAACATTGGGTACGGTAGCAACAAGAAGACCAAACACATGCTGCCCACAGGGTTCCGCAAATTCCTGGTCCACAATGTCAAGGAGCTCGAGTTTCTGTTGATGAGCAACAAGTCCTTCTGTGCAGAAATCACCCACAACGTCTCCTCAAAGAACCTAAAGACCATTGTGGAGAGAGCGGCACAGCTCGCCATCAAAGTGACGAACCCCAACGCCAGACTGCGCAGTGAAGAGAACGAATAAATATCTCTGTGGTTATTTGTGCTAAATAAAAGTTAAATAAACACAAAAAAAAAAAAATTGATCTGTTCCTGTGCCTGATCCACCCAAGTTGAATCTGTCCCATCATGAGAAAGTCCCCCCAAGGAGTCCCCACTGTAACTTGCTTCCCATACAACTACCTCACCCCCCGACATCTGTGTCTCGCCAGTGTCCACCACCTCCTCAGACAACACTGGTAAATCCCCACTGTCAGCACACTGAGACTGCAAAAGGTCTTGCGAATTGGGGCAGAGAATGTTCTGGGGTAGCACATCATAGAAGGGTTGGCTATGGGGTTCCAGGGAGTACGTGACCACATGCAATCTCCATCCAAAAAGTAATACTGAGGCTCACCACCATGCTTTACACTGCAATCCTATTACCTTGGCTCACCACCATGCTTTACACTGCAATCTTATTGAAAGACAGACAATCAGGGGTTAACCACCAGGTTGTCAGGCAGCATTTTTAAGTGGGTCACCATTACCGTGTCCCTGAAAATTGCCTTGGGGTCATCGCCAGACTATTTTTTATGAAAGGCCATGGGGTTCTATACACACAGTGCTGACGGAAGCCCATCAGCCTTTCTAAACACAATTGAATCTGTCCCATCATGAGAAAGTCCCCCCAAGGAGTCCCCACTGTAACTTGCTTCCCATACAACTACCTCACCCCCCGACACCTGTGTCTCGCCATTGTCCACCACCTCCTCAGACAACACTGGTAAATCCCCACTGTCAGCACACGGAGACAGCAAAAGGTCTTGCGAATTGGGGCAGAGAATGTTCTGGGGTAGCACAACAGAGAAGGGGTGACTATGGGGTTCCAGGGAGTACGTGACCACATGCAATCTCCATCTAAAAAGTCATGCCACACTTGATCGAGCTCATAATTGACAATTGTACCGGTTGATGCTAAATTTTTAAAGTTGGGGTCCTGCGTCGTCATTCTAACTACATCCGGCTGTTGTCACCACCACACACGCTAGCCCAGGGGGCACTCCTCTGGCTCTTCCAGCTCAACCTCCTTCCCCCCAGCCTGCCCCCCCACCTACAGGCCCTCTCTCCAAACAATTTAGGTCTTTTTCCTATCTTTCTCTCTCTCCAAACTATTTTTCTGGATAGCTGCCATATACGGTATTAAACTGAGTAGTATACATAGAACACAAACCACACTTGATCTATACTGAACGTCACTTTTAAAAATACGTCATTTTCCTCTCTTTCTCTCATTTGTCTGGGTTGCAATTAAGCAGACCAAGTCTGCCTAATCTAATAGTTTCCGTGTAATTGCTCCATACTGCACGTCTTTTTCCTCTCTTTCTCTGTCTCCAAACTATTTTTCCGGATAGGTGCCGTATACGGTATTAAACTCAGAAGAATACATACCGTACCGGTTGATGCTAAAGTTTTTCCAAATCCATCCGGCTGTTGTCACCACCACACACGCTAGCCCAGGGGGCACTCCTCTGGCTCTCCAAGCTCAACTTCCTTCCCCCCAGCCTGCCCCCCACCTACAGGCCCTTTCTCTAAACAATTTACCCGGATAGGGGACGTATTAGATATTATACTGATTTTTGTTTGTTCCTCTTTTAATTGGCTCCTAACCTGTGATAGGCAGAGCATGGACACGTCCCCTTAGCTGCAGTAGAAAAGACACTCCCCTGGCCAGAGCAAGCTCTTTTTCCTTTTCCGTGTTCGAAAAATCCATGAAATATATGGTCCCAAGATAGGGGACGTATACGATTTTAAACTGAGAAGAATCGATACCACACATGCCCCACTAGGAGAATATGGGGTAATGGTGGGATTAGGCAGCCTCAGAGGCATCTATGTATGCTGCCCCTGCTGTTTCCTGTCCATTTCCGTGGTGTTTCCATCATTTTCTGAGGTTTCCAGGTTTTCACCCAGCCTTCCCTAGGCAGAGCCTTGGTCCCCCGCAAAAATGCTCGAGTCTCCCATTGACTTCAATGGGGTTCGTTATTCGAAACGAGCACCCGAGCATCGGGAAAAGTTCGACTCGAATAACGAGCACCCGAGCATTTTAGTGCTCGCTCATCTCTAGTTCTGTCCTTATGTAATTCATAGTAGAAGGCACTGAAGCTCTAATATTTTCCAAGGAAGGAGATTTGCTCTGACTCAAAATGGCATGTGGTGTATGGAGTGTATGTGTAGCCTGAAGGGCCCCATCAGAGCTAGAGTGTGATACTAGACCCACCAGAGAAGAAGTTACAGTAGAGCAAGAGTGAGTTGCTGAGGGGAGTAGTGACAGCATCCTTAAGTGACACCGCAGGGTCTTATATAATGAAAAGAACATCCAGGTACCACAATCTAAAAAAAAAATTAGATATGTACTACTGCACAGCCAGTCTTAGATTAATACATGCTGGAATACCTAGTGACCTATTGAAAGGTGCTCAACAGTGAAAGCAAAATCCAATTAAAAGAAAACCTGCTGCAATCGCCAATAAAACAATCCTTTATTGCATCAGTCCATAAAATACAGCCAGGGTGAGAGGATTCCTACACACTTTTTCAGGACCTTACAGTGCCTTGTGAAAGTATTCGGCCCCTTGGAACTTTTCAACCTTTTGCCACATTTCAGGCTTCAAACTAAAATATATAACATTTTACATTTTTGGTGAAGAATAAACAACAAGTGGGTCACAATTGTGAAGTGGAACAAAATTTATTGGATCATTTAAACTTTTTTAGGAATAATAAAACTGAAAAGTGGAGCATGCAAAATTATTCGGCCCCCTTGCATTAATACTTTGTTGCGCCACCTTTTGCTGCGATTACAGCTGCAAGTCGCTTGGGGTATGTCTCTATCAGTTTTGCACATCTAGAGACTGAAATTCTTGCCCATTCTTCCTTGCAAAACAGCTCGAGCTCTTTGAGGTTGGATGGAGAGCGTTTGTGAACAGCAGTTTTCAGCTCTTTCCACATATTCTCAATTGGATTCAGGTCTGGACTTTGACTTGGCCATTCTAAGACCTGGATACGTTTATTTTTGAACCATTCCATTGTAGATTTTGCTTTATGTTTGGGATCATTGTCTTGTTGGAAGATAAATCTTAGTCCTAGTCTCAGGTCTTTTGCAGACTCCAAAAGGTTTTCATCCAGAATGGTCCTGTATATGGCTCCATCCATCTTCCCATCAATTTTAACCATCTTCCCTGTCCCTGCTGATGAAAAGCAGGCCCAAACCATGATGCTGCCACCACCATGTTTGACAGTGGGGATGGTGTGTTCAGGGTGATGAGCTATGTTGCTTTTACGCCAAACATATCGTTTTGCATTGTTTCCAAAAAGTTCGATTTTTGGTTTCATCTGACCAGAGTACCTTCTTCCACATGTTTGGTGTGTCTCCCAGGTGGCTTGTGGCAAACTGTAAACAAGACTTTTTATGGATATCTTTGAGAGATCTTTCTTCTTGCCACTCTTCCATAAAGGCCAGATTTGTGAAGTGTTCGACTGATTGTTGTCCTATGGACAGACTCTCCCACCTCAGCTGTAGATCTCTGCAGTTCATCCAGAGTGATTATGGGCCTCTTGGCTGCATCTCTGATCAGTCTACTCCTTGTTTGAGATGAATGTTTAGAGGGACGGCCAGGTCTTGGTAGATTTGCAGTGGGCTGATACTCTTTCAATTGATTGCTTTCACAGTGCTCCTTGGGATGTTTAAAGCTTGGGAAACCTTTTGGTATCCAAATCCGGCTTTAAACTTCTTCAAAACAGTATCACGGACCTGCCTGGTGTATTCCTTGGTCTTCATGATGCTCTCTGTGCTTTAAACAGAACCCTGAGACTATCACAGAGCAGGTGCATTTATACGGAGACTTGATTACACACAGGTGGATTCTATTTACCTTCATCAGTCATTTAGGACAACATTGGATCATTCAGAGATCCTCAATGAACTTCTGGAGTGAGTTTTCTGAACTGAAAGTAAATGGGCCGAATAATTTTGCACGCTCCACTTTTCAGTTTTACTATTCCAAAAAAAGTTTAAATGATCCAATAAATTTCGTTCCACTTCACAATTGTGACCCACTTGCTGTTGATTCTTCACCAAAAATTTAAAATGTTATATGTTTTTGTTTGAAGCCTGAAATGTGGCAAAAGGTTGAAAAGTTCCAGGGGGCCGAATACTTTCACAAGGCACTGTACGTGTGATGACATGCATTCTTTAATATTGTCACACTTCTGTCTACGTCACACGCTACATCTTTGCACTTCAATACCTACGGTATAATATATATTAATATCATTAATAGGAATTCAATAGTACATAGTATATACTTTCTAAATAATTACGAAATTAGACTTAAAGGTGTTCTCCAGGGCTTTGACAAAATTCTAGCTTTCAGACAACCTGAGGAAGGAAGATTTTTTCACCACTACCTACCATTCTATCACAATGCCGATTCCATAATCTGGGCTGTAATCATGTGACCTCCTGACTGGGGGCTGACTCTTTCACTTATGTCTTGGTCAGATCTGCTACTGTGTGTTGCTGTTCAGCTGCATGTACTGTACATTATACAGGAGAACAAGAAGGAGCAGATCTGGTTCAGACATCAGAAGAATTGCCCACAGCCAGTCAGGCCATTACCTGAGCCCAGTCTGAAGCTAGAATTTAGTCTAAGCCTTGGAGAACCCATTTAAAGGAGTTGTCCTAGATAATTAGAAATGTTAACAATACCCTTGAATACTGTGAAAAAAACTAATACATACTCAACTTTTTTCTCCAATACAATTCTTGGTGCCGGTGTCCTTCTCCCATAGTTTGCTTATAGACTGCACTGGCAATATGTAAGTATACAGTTCAAGGGCAGCATGGTGGCTCAGTGATTAGCACTGGTTCCTAGCAGCGCTGGGGTCCTAAGTTTGAATATGACCAAGGACAACATCTGCATGGAGTTTGTATGTTCTTCCCGCATTTGCGTGGGTTTCCTCTAGGTACTCAGGTTTCCTCCCACACTCCAAATACATACTGATAGGTAACTTAGATTGTGAGCCCCATATTGATGCTAATGTCTGTAAAGCGCTATGGAATATAGTAGCACTATATAAGTGCATAAAATAAATAAATCACTGCTACAGCCAATCATGGTCCTCAGCAATATAAAATAAATTGTTGAAAAATTCAAGATACAGGCAAATTAATAAAAAATATGTCTCTTGGATAGCGGCTATCCAAGAAAGATTATTGAAACTATATGTGAACAAGTAGCTTATCAGAATAGACTTTTCCCTCTTAGGAAAAAAAATAAAAAAAAGATCAAAAGGTCATTTTGTGCATCAGATATGGCCCAGTAAGTACTATCAATCAAATATTGTAGGTAATGCATAAACTTTAGGGACCATTTAATAAGAAGCAGGTTCAATTGACTGAATGATTGTATCCTGAAAAGGAACATCACATGTGAACAGTGTTCATACTGTCAGTTTTTTAATAAGTCTCGATACCTAATATAAGGAGCCAGAATGCATAAAGTAAAGGACTTTATAATGTGCAGTACCCCCTATGTGGTTTATGTGGGATATTTCTACATGTAATGGTAAAGGTTGTCCTCATACTCTCATTTTCCATAATATCAATTCTCAAGCATCTTTTCACGTAACTGTATGTTGTGCCATTCCTCTATTATTCCTCTATTATGAATGACTTACCAGGAGTCTGCAATAAAGTTCTTTCTGGATGCTACAAGTTGAGGATGGGGTCCTTCACAGTCTGACATTATCCAATCAGAGCTGCAAGAGTCAGACTATGCAGGGACACATCCTCAACTGGTAACACTCAGATGGACCTTTATTGCAGACTGCTGGCAAGTCATTCATCTAATATATACAGCTGAGTGTATGTGTGTATGTATGTCCGCTAAAGGAATCCGCAACGTTGTAGCTACAATAACGACATTTGGCACACAGGTACATCAGGTGTCCGGGAAGGTTTTAGAATGGGTCTCAGCTCTCCAGGACGTACTGTTCCTGAGATATTTCCAAAAAATGCATTAGCCAATAGAAGCCTGGTCACATGACCCTTATCAGCCAATGTTCCATAACAACACAGCCAGTTTTCCTCACTGCTGTAGGTCTGCTTTAAACTTTAAAGGGGCAGAGCGCTGTGGATGACACTGTTAAAGGGGTATTCCGGTTACCATAAATATAACTTATGTTTTAGACTAATTCATCATCAATCATGACCTAATATAATGTAAATGTCACATATTTACCGTTCAGTAGTCATAAAAGATGTTTTCTTCCACTGCTACCCACTGTGTTTCCTCATAAATTACCATGGCATTGACCTGTAATTCAGGCCACCCTCAAAAGAAGGACTTAAAAGTCCGGCCCCAGGTCCGCTAAGTCAAGCCCCCAACTGGACCAGGCCACACCCCTTCCACTCCGCAGTTGTCAGGATTAAAAAATTAAGGTGAAAATCAACTTCTGTCAGCTGGGATGGGAGGGAGGGTGACTTTCTCCCTGCAGCTCATACTCAGACTGCACAGTGCTGTTGTCTGAGAGTGAGCTGTTCAAAAATACATCCCTGTGTTCGTCCAGGCCCTGCGCATGACGGAGGACAGGGAGTCTGAAAGCCGGACTGTCTGGCCTAAAACCGGACCTCTGCCCACCCTAGGGTAGGCTGATGTTAGGGTGGCCAGACATCCGGCTTTAGGCTGGACAGTCTGGTTTTCTGCCTCCCTGTCCAAGGATGTCCACCCTTTCAGTAGCTCACGCTCAGACAGCTTCTCTTCTGTGTCTTCACGGAGACAGGGCGTGGGCTCATGTTTAGGGGTGTGGCTTAATTGGTGTCGGGGCATGGCTTCACGTTTGGGGGCATGGCCAGAGAGGTCTGGCTTTCTGGGGTGAAGACAGTGCCCACCATAGATGCTGTGGAGGTCACAGTTAAAGGGGAGGGCACTGTGGATGTTACTGTTAAGGGGCAGGCTGCTGTGGAGGTCACTGTTAAAGGGACGGGCACTGTAGAGGTCACTCTCGATATCTTTTAACGACACACACACAAACATTAAAAGATATAGATTAAATATACCTGGGCGAAGCTGGGTCCTTCAGCTAGTAAACTTCTATAAAGGAATAATAAAGGGATGGCACAACACAGAGTCATAAATATAGATGCTGCTGAAGTATTATTACATGGGGAATGCAAGTAGAAACTGAAATGGAAAGGTCAAAAGAGGTGACACATCCTCTTTACCCCCTTAACACATGTAAACATGTATGTCATTATGTTTAAGGGAATGTATGGAGTGGGCTACTGCGCTGAGCCCATTCACTACATGATAGGTGCCTGCTATATAATAAAGCTGACATCAAAGCACAATGACTGGGATCGACAATGATGACAATCTCATAGACTGCAATAGTATTCAATTGTGGTCTATGGAACGATTGATCAGAAGGTTGCATGTTCTAGCCCCCAAAAATGTCTGAACTATATAAATATTTTGTGAAAACCATAATGGAAAAAACAAACATGTGATTTACTATTTTTGGTCCCCTTGTTCTCCAAAAAATTGAATAAGTGTCAGTGACATAACCCAAAAATAGTACCAGTAAATACTACAGTTCATCCCACAAAAAAGGTAGCTCTGAAATAAAAAAAAATGGCCATGCAAAGATTTCTATTTTTTTTTAAACTAGCAAAAAAAATAATAAATAAAAATAAAATAATTAAAAACTACACAAATTTGATATCACCATAACCGTATTGACCTTCAGAATCAGGAAGTCATGTTATTTTTAATGCACAGCGAACAACGTAATATCAAACCTAGGCAGAATTGAGGTTTTTTTTTCAATTTCCTCCCAAAAAGATCTTTTCCCCCATTTTGCAGTATAATATATGGTAACGTAAATGGGGCCAATTAAAATATATAACGTGCCCTGAAAAAAATAAGCCTGACTATGTGAATGAAAGATCAAAAAACTTATGGCTCTTGGAATGTGGAGAGGAAAAAAAAAGAAAATGCAAATGAGCCCAGTGTTTAAGGGGTTAAAGAACATTCAGCTATCTATTATTACAATAACAAAAGAAACTTTCTTTAAAACCTTTCCTACAACTTACTGTTAAACAGATACCATGTCAAATTTTCTATCAAGGGCCCTATTGATTAAAAATAATAGTACATCCGTGATTCCATCTGCAAAATATCATCAACAAGATTGAAAAATTCCTCCTTGCTAAGATAGAGTAAGATACAACCCTTCTTGTTTGTTACAAAGATGCCCAATTACACAGTTGCTTATGAAATTGGAATGCATTTTTCGCAGAAGGAACATTTGATTATAGTGTAACTGATGGAGCTGACTTAGGTAATTACAATATAACAAGAGAGTGTAAATTAAATAGTAGTTTGCTTTTGTTCCAAACTCATAGAGTGGTTGCTGGGATGCATGGAATAGAGTTTCACTATCAAAATAGGTCTTTGTTGTTGGGGATATCGTGGGAGAGTTGATAACTGATGCTAATTGTAATAGCCATGAAGATAACAGGTTAGTTGTTACTATGGAGACATGAACATTTATCGGACAATAAAAATGTAATACATTTAAAAAGTATATTCTTAAAGGGCAAATTTCTACCTATGAAACTGACTGCCCTGTTGCATGTGCTCTTGGCAGCTGAAGGCATCTGTGTTGGTTTAGGCCACTTCAATTCCTAATCCACCCCTGAATGAAGGTAATGTAGCCCTATCTAAGCATCCTCTTCTAAATTCTCTGTGCGCTGTGGGACCCCAACCACCTGGCTATTTCAGGAATTGCAGCCAGCTTTATTGTTTTAAAAGAGCCTGTGCTGCAGATTCCCTGAATAGCATATTCAGTTCTACCTGGGGTTCTACTATGCAGAAGAAAGCCATTGAAGAGGACAATGATATAACAGTTTTCTGTCCCCTTCATTCACAAGATTGATGGAAATGCCAAAGGTTGGATGTTTTAAAATTAGCAATCCGAAGTCCAGTTTGGTACCGACTTCAGATTCAAAATTTTAAATGTTTTAAAACATGCAGAAATAAATACCGAATTCATTCATCGAAGTTGAGTGCGACTTCGGATGAAGCGAAATTTGCCTCCACGGAGGCAATAGATTTTAAGTTGTTTTACAACTTAAAAAAATAAAAACCTTTGAAAATAACACATTTTCTTTGTATTGCTATTTACTGACAGCCATAACTTTTTTTATATTTCCATCTACAGAGTTGTATGAGGCCTTGTTTAGATTCGGGTGAACTATAGTTCTTATTGGTATCATTTTTGCGGTATGTACAACTTTTTGATAACTTTTATTCAATTTTTGGGAGGATAAGATGACCAAAAATGGCAAATCATGGATTTTTTTTATTTTTCCTGTTATGGCATTCACTACACAGGAAAAATTCTTGAACATGAGATCTGATCCCATGTCCTATAGACTTCAATTAAAATATTATTACAGTCTATGGGATTCTTAGACACTGTGTGCCGAGCTGTGCCTCAGACATGGCTCTGCAGGCAGTTAGGTATGACAGGTTTGGGAAGTTTCTCAAGGCCCCAGGATGTTATAGCAACCAATCAGAGCCCTCAGCTTCTGCCTAAGCTCACAGATGCCACGGTCGCTATTGACAACAGCATCTTAGGTGTTAAATGACTGGGTTAGGCATCATCACCGATCACGGTCATTGATGGTGGGTGCCTGCTTTATTATAAAGTCGACACCTGACATGTATGGAGCAAGCTCAGAGAGTGAGCATGCTTCATCCAGTACACTCCTTTCGCGCAGATGACGTACATGCACGTGAATTTGCATCAAGCACTTAAAGTCAACAGGAATTTCATAATATATCTGTAAGGTATTGTTACTGCATTTTTTCCACATTGCTCCAAATTCCCTGTATTCCTTCACCAAATTAAATCGTAAATCTGTAGTTGCCTGCGCTCACCACTAAGGGATGCTCTCTATATGGATATCTACATATATGTAATGAGCTTCCTCTAGGGGATGTGGCAAGAAAGTATAGGACTATGTGTCAAGAAACAGGAGAAGTAAATCAGTGCCTGCCTCCTCTCTATATATAGCAGCCCTTTATGGAAGATATGACACTGAATACCAATTTATATATAACTGTCTTTGCAACTGTCCTTGTAAATTCTTAAAAGGGAACTAAACCCTGAAAAACCATAAATACATGTAATCCACAGCTATGTCTACAAGGTGCTCCCCAAACTTCTGGCATAATCAGTTTAGGAGAGATCTTGCAGACAAAGAACTTTTTCTTTTCCTCACTGTTCTCCATCTTTGGCTAGAGAATGGCTAGATGATTGTGCCTAATGTTACACAAACAGGACATTCAGGAGAGGGGCAAGGCTTAAGAACACCGAAATGGCAACAGATCGATCTGACTGCACTGCTATAGGAGTCCCTGACTTTGCTCCCCACAGCCACTTTCCCCAATATCTCCTTCCTGCCTTGCTCATTCCACTCCAGCCAATTTCATTTCACCTCCTTTACCTATTGCGACAGAGCTCAGCAGTGTAGAGAGGCAGAGTTGCCAACCATCCAGAAATTCCTGACAGTCCATAAAAATAGGTGACATTTTTCCTGTGTCCATGAAAAAAATAGACATGTTCGTGATTTTTTTGAGGCTGGTGGTACTTGACTACATTATTTTGGTGGTAATTAGAATCATTTTACAACTGTCAGTAAATGCTGGTGATGGGTTCTTATCAGTATATTGAGCTATAGACATGTATTACTTATAATCTTTATCATTAGTTATGGTTTTTCAAAATGTCCGTGAAAAATGTTGTCTGTCCGTGATTTTTGGATAAGTTGTCCAGAAAAAAGAAAAATTCTGGTTGGCAACCCTGTAGAGAGGTGATGTAAGGACTTGTGTGATGTCACAATGTGGGTGGAGCTCCTGTGTGTGTGTGGGGAGGTTAGTGTTTCCCTCTGTAAGTTGTCAAATACTAGGAGTTGTAGTTCTTTCCTTACAGTCACTTCCTGTAATTTCCTCAGATAGTACATAATAAAATCCTAGAAATGCTGGGAGGCCTCATATTCCTCTCCATGTACTGGGCACTATTGCCCCATAATAGTATGAACATACTGAGAGTTATAGTTTGACTCTCTTATACCCCCTCCCTATTATGTCCACTGGTGCCACATAATAACAGTCTGGCCATGCAAGGGGTTGTAGTTCTCTCCTTTTATATTACTCTCTATGTAATGTCAACTGATGCCCCATAATACCAATCTAGTCATGCTAGGAGTTGTAGCTCTTTGCTTTTATATGCCCCACCATGTAATATCAATGGATGTACCATAATAACTGAACATGCTGGGAGTCTCTCCTCTTATACCCGTCTCCATGTAATGTTCACTGATACCCCATAATAGCAGCCTGGACATACTGAAAGTTGTAATTCTCTCCTTTATATCTATCTGCATGTATTGGCCCCATAATAACATTCTGGACATGCTTGGAGTTGTAGTTATCTCCTCTTATTCTCCTCTCCTTGTAATGTCCACTGATGCCCTATGAAGATCGTGTTAGGGGGTTCTAACAGATTTCTGAGAGATGCAGAAGATTTCCATCAGAACATGTATTTTCTCTCACTGGCTGTCACTACAAACCTTTGTGGGATTTATCCTCATAGATTTTGTATTCTGTAGTCTATTACAGTTCCATATGGTTCTAACCAAATCTATTTTGTACTATTAGAAACTAGGAGACAAAATTGCCTTTCCCGCTATGTACAGTAGACAAAACTTATCCCAGCCCCCTCCTCCTATACTTCCTGGCTCTTGTGCACGAGCATTAGAAGGGGAGAGGAAAGGGGAAGATGACATTGCTGCAGTCTGAGAGAACAAAGCACTTTTTGTATTGTATTTTAATAGTTTGCAATTGTGATATCTATGAAAAAAGATCAAATAACAAACAAACATAATGATATTATGTTGCATTCTGTTTTTTTGGATTCTGACTTTAGTTCCTTTTAAAAGGAAAAAAAAGCTAACATAAATGTAAACTAAGTCACATTCACCTCACCAATATGACACTTTCTAGTCCCCAGCCTGTTTCTACTTCCTGGCTCCCAGGAAGTCTCTACTTCCTGGTCCCAGCCAGTCTTTACTTCCTTGTCCCTCTTGACCTACAGGAAATTATCACACATCAGCACATACACAATAAAAAAAGGACAAACCTAAACAAACCTGAGACATAATTAGCATTTTGGGCACTATCCATGCTCTCAAAGTATGGGATTGGGTCTCACAAATGAATAATAATATAAGAAATTTTTGTATGATAGTAAACACACTTCATTGCATATAAATATATTTTAAATGCTTAACAAAATGTGGCTTGTTGTAAAAAAAATATTTGATTTAGAAATGAATTAAAGTGGTTGTTATAGCAATATAGACGCCCAGTGTAGCGCACTCATGCCTGTGACTGATAGCAAATACTGTGAATTAAATCTGGGAGAGAAGCCAAGAACGCTCCCTGATGTTAAAAAGCTAGATTGGGTGCTGAAAACAAGGAAAGCAGCAGGGGGGATTGCTGGCTGGTAATTACACTGATAAGAGCTATGGGAGCGGAGGCGCTTGGTTGGCCAGGCAACTGGGATGCTTTCAAGCCCGGCGTCTGCGCATAGAGAGGAACGGCTGAAAGGCTGAGCGCATGATCAATAGTCTACACTTTGAAAGAACAGGTGCTCGATTGCCAGGGTGACCAAGACTAGTGATGAACGAAGTATTTAAAAATTTGATTTGGCTGCTTTGCCAAATTTTACAAAAATATCTGCTTTGTGACGAGTTATTTGTCACAAAACGCATTTCTTTTTAAGTAGTTGGTGCAATGATAGGAAGCAGTGATTGTGCAGCTCCCCGTCATTGTACCCCTCAGATGCCGCATTCATACTTGATCATGGCATCTGATATTAAAATTTTTTAAAATAAATACTTACCTGATCCATTTGCTCGCGACGGGTAGACTGATGCCACCTTGCTTGAAGGTCTGGAGCAAAATCTCACGCAAGATCATGTAATCACGCCGGCTGGCATGGTGACATAATACGTCACCACAAACAGGATTTTGGCTGAGATCTTCAAGCAAGATATTGGTGGTATTATTTTTCATTTTTTTTTACACAATTTTAAGTCAAATCGATTCACTACCGCGAAGCATGAGGAAATTCAGCATTGCTGCAAATTGAATTTATCCTGAAATTCTGATCGAAGTCCACTTCATGGACTTTGATTTACTGATCACTAACCAAGAAGTTTTTCCACACAATGTCTGTGCATGAGCACTCAAGGAAAGGAAGAAATGACTGAGGAACCATGCGATGGCACATGTCAGACACTTGCCTGTGAGTTGAAAATATAGTGGGCGCTAGTGGATGGGAGTAATAACAGTGTAAATGGGCAGTAGTGGATCGAATGCTACAAACAGAAAAAAAAGCAGAAGTGATTGCTGGCTGGTAATGTTGCTGATACAAATTTTGGGAGTGGAAGCATTCGGTTGTCAAAACGACTGTGATGTTTTTAAGCCCAGAGTCTACGCATTAGGGGGAATGACTGAATAACTGAGCGCAGAGTCATTGAACAGAATTGTGGAAGTGGAGGTGTTTAGTTGCCAGGAAGACCAAGAAGCTACTCATCAAGGTGTCTGTGCTTGATAACGATAATAATGATAACAGCACTCCAGGGGAGATAAAAGTGACTGTAAAACTGTGAGATGACATACGCCTAGGGGGACCTGCACTGAGGAAAATGGTTAATGACATGAAAACAAACTAAACACCAAATAAAAAATACAAATAAATAAAGTTAGACTGAAAAAAGTCTTTCTTCCTTACTTTTGGTTACAGTCATTCAGTTTGAGTTATGTAGTTTTTTGGTCCTTGTATATGCCTCATTAATGATCAAGCAGGGGAGTGTTTTTCTTTGAACCTCTGTTTCAACCTCTGTTGTTGATGAAAGTTTTTTGTCTCACTTTCTTGTTATTCTGCCATTTTCTGTGGTGACAGCTCTGGTAATCTAGCAGACTGCTGCAATCAACCTTTTTGAAATGAGTTATCTTATCATTTATAGAGATCAGATAAAAATCCAAGTAGTCAATGGACTTTCTTGAAATGTTCCCAGTGAACATCAAACTCCAGTCATTCTGGTTCAAGTAACTTACAAACTCCTGGAAATCAGGGGGATGACCATTTCAGATGAAAATCAAATCATCAACATATATTTTGTAGACGATGACATGATTGAATCAATGGTTATTTGAATAGATATATACATTTTCAAATTCTTACATGTATAAGTTGGCAAAGCTGGGCATGTAAATGATCCTATAGCTTTTCAGGTGCAGTATATTTCAATATTGAATGCTCACATCTAGAGTGGTCTAACAGTAAGTGGGAGACCAATGCACAGTGGAAAGAGCACTAATAAGACTTGCAGAACCTCTAAGATATGAAGATAAGCTGATGACAAATCTTTGTAATTTTAAGTCGCTGTTATCTGAGAACATGTTACATGTCAAAGAATTCATGCCAGAGATTATTGGGGTACCTGGAGCTTTTCTGGGGTCTATTGATGAATCTAAATTTGGTGGCTACTAAAGAGTAGAATGTTTCAAGATAGTTACTCCGAATGTGTATTGGGTAAAAGGCAGATTTTGGTCTGAGATGGGTGGTGAGGGGTTTTGACTCAGTACCAGAATCAGAGTTTACTGTAGTAGTAGTGATGGTGGAATGAATAAGGACTGAAGACTTTCTGAGAATGAAGTGCCTAAATAAAATTAGTTTTTGGATAAAGGTGTTCAAATCTATGAATAAATTAAAATCTGATTTTTTTAAACATGTTAAAGAAAATGATAGGCCTATCTGGAGGAGGTTGGTTTCAGTTTTATTTAGAGTAGTTTTGAATCTTAACTTCTAGATCTTGTTTCTCTTCGAGCTTGGATGTGTTCTGGATTTTCTGTTTTTTCTTTTCCCCTCTAAATGCCCTGGTTCTCCTCCTTTTTTGGTGCTGAGAGAGGTAGAGTAATCAGAAATTAGTGGTTTCACCTGGGCTTCTCTCACATGGTAGATGGATTTCATTGTTAGTGTGGGAGGTAGGCCTAAAACAGATACAGATGCACAATCTATGTGGATGTATGGGTAGTGGAGAAAAGAACCAGCATTGTAAACATTGATAACTGAATATTCAAGGAAACTGGGTGTAGTGGTAGCTGATTGGGAATGGCTGCAGTGACGCAGCTTGATTGTAGAAGTGGCAAAAGATGTGGCTGTAGATGATCCTGGATCAGAGGACTTGTTTATGGTCAGAGTGGAGAGAGTACCAAACTAAGTGGGAGAAGGCAGGGTGACTGAAGTTATCTGGCTTCTTTAGGTAGAATATGAAATGGAGAGGATGGAAAAAATGGATGTGTACTGTAGATCCCTGCAACTCTAACTCTAGGGTTCCTCATACTATTTTTACATACACAGTAGATGCAAATATAATATATAGACTAAGCCCTCATTATGATATGATAAAATGTGAGATTCTTAGCCAATATATTTTGATCAAAACACATCTATGCCCACCTACCAGCGACAAAGTGGGTTCAGTCAGGCAGGAACTACTCTTAAACCTATCTCTATGCTGTTGGGCATCTACATTCAGGAGGGCAGACCCTGAACATATAATGTGCAGTTACTTGTTACCTCTATGTGAGGTCAAGCATCCAACATCCACATATTTATGTATCACATTGTGCAGGATGTTTTTAATTTGATGTTTTTCAGTGATTTTTGTTTAGGCTGGTATGGTTGCATAACATAAAAAACTGCATCCAAGTTATCACTTCACTTGGTGGGCAGAATCTGCAGCAACACCCATCTGGGTACTACCTAGACATGTCTCTAACTCACCACTACAATTCATACAAGGGAAATCAGGCTCAGACAGCCAGCAGGTCATCTAGCTTTCCAGGCTTTCTGACCCTGACTGAGAGTCTGAGGCTTCTTCTTATTCCACAGTAATCATCATCATCATCAGCCACTCCTGAGATCACCTCAGGCTAGGGGAAATGGCCGTTGTGGAATGGTGTGGATTGGGGGTCCCTCTACCAAAGCTACCCACCAGTCCAAATGAAATCCAGCCTATAGCAGAATCTAAACAAACATGTCTCAGCAAACTGCACTTTGCTGAAACCACTGCAACTTTCTGGATTACACACCTTCCAGCCTTTATGGTACACCTTACCACACATCAAACACCCCCAAAAGGTGGCTGTCATTAATATGTGATTGGGGGGGGGTTTATACCCGACACCCCTGCCATTCAGCACTGCTTCCTGTTCATTACACTGCTCATCATCTCAGAAGCGAGTATAATTACAAATAATCATTCCATTTAGGTTAATTAAGCAACTACTTGTGATTGCACTTCGCCACCATTGCAAGTGAGACAATGGTTAGTGTAATAAAAGGGACCAGCGCTCACATGGAGGGTCGCCTCCTCTTCAAACATCTGATCGGTGTTGGTGCCGGGTAGAGATGAGCGAATAGAATCCTCCATTTTTCCTACTCCAAAGTGAATACTGATTTTTTCATATTCGCTTCATATTAATCGTAAATGTTCTTAAAATTTTGAATGCTAACGCTATGTGCGCTACTTACGCAACGTACGCATTCTTCTTGCCCCTCCCCTGGCGCCCCGAAGTGGGAAAATGACGATACGACCCCTCAAGAGCGGGAAAGTGAAGATACGCCCCCTCAGAAGCGGGAACAACCAGCCCGGCCCACTGGGAACTAACCATTTGCTTGTATAGGGAGTGAAGACTCCTTCCTCATTACTCCGCTCTCCTCTCCAGTTCAAGCCAGCAGTGAACAAGATCCAGAGTCAGACCAGAGCAAACAGCATGGCGAAAGAACTGCGACCCAAGTGGGGAGAGATGGCCTTTGGGGACGAGTACCCTGAACCACCGCCCGCTCCAGAGTTCAGAACAGCACAACTGTGAAAGAGAGTCTTACCGGCTCCTGACTCCATATTCGCCTTGCCGGCTGGTGCGGCGGAGGCGGCTGGAGCGTCCACTTTGCCGCCCAGGAGAAGAACAACAACATCACCTTCCATTTGGCAGAATCTGATTGTGCCAGTATCGGTGACAGCCCACTCCCAGAGCCTATGGGAGTACAATAATGCAATGGAGGACTGGGTCATCCAAGTACTGGACCATCCAAGGCCGGGAGACCCTACATTGGAGCGGCGAAAGGGAACCGTCCTGTGGTTTTCTGTGGAGCAAGCCTCTGGCTTCCTGGCAGATGACGAGGATGGCAAGGAGTACTTCGTGGGCCGCAGCTCAGTGGAACGGCCGTACCTGCCCCAACCCTGTCACAGCCTTACGTGGGGGATCAGGTGGAATACACCCCCATGGCATCCCTGAAACTGTGGGGTTACTGTATTATCTAAGCCCCTGGTCCCTACATCATCACCTGAAGTTTGGCCGGAGGAACCACCAGGCGAAGTACCGGTGCGCTGCCTTCAGGAGTCACCAGATGGCATCCTCCGTTTCAAGGAGAAGCCACAGCTGGAGCCTCTGATCCCTGGACTGCCAGTGCCACCACCATCACAGTCCTTTCAGCTGGGTCATCGTTTATGTTCCAGTCCACAGTGATCCCCCAGTACCAACTATCCTGGAAAATGAAGCCAGCAGAAGCCAGGGGAGCTGGGGCTTCTTCCCTGGGTGCAACCTTGCCTCAACCGCTGTAGCCAGGAGTCCTTATCCCTGCTGTCCCAGCACGAGAATCCGGAAAAGTAAAGGCGCAAGTGTTTGCAGCGCTCACCAGCGTGACCACCACCCGGACCCGGTCAAGTCCGACTTCTGGAAGAAGAGGTCAGTGGAGTTCCACCACGGCAGCCAGCTTGGCCTACAGGAGGCAAGAGCGTCCTCTGATGTCATTCAGCAGTAGTTCAAGCAAGGAGGACTTTAGGTCCCTCATCTGAGGAACTCTTAAGTCAAGTGATTTACAAGTGCCCAGGGGCGGGGTTCAGTGTGTAGGAGCCCAAGCTGCTCTGCCTTCTTTCATGGTTACTCCTCCCCAACCTCTGCTCTTGCCTGCCCTTCTTGTATAACACAAGGGAGGACAGGCAAAGGCAGAGGCTGGGGAGTAGTAACCATGAA
Organism: Rhinella marina; assembly: GCA_900303285.1. Classification (NCBI taxonomy): domain Eukaryota; kingdom Metazoa; phylum Chordata; class Amphibia; order Anura; family Bufonidae; genus Rhinella; species Rhinella marina. The sequence continues at coordinate 2,450 of ONZH01019817.1, read as the reverse complement.
AGAAGACAGAGCAGCCTGAGCTCCTACACACTTAACAACGCTGCCCCTAAGCACTTGTGAGTGCTCACTTGCATATGAATTAAATGGCTTTTTTCCTTCATCTGCAAGTCTAAAGAAAATAACAAAGGTACTATTACATTCATGTGTAGATGTGCAACAGAGCCATGTAAGCGTTGTATATGGTCATATAGTGGTGACAAACTCCCTTTAAAGCATTCTGTCTCACTTGTGCTGAGATAGAAGCTTCCTATGTAGCTGTGCAGTCTCCTTGTTTTCCTCTATCTCACTCTTGCTGCTGCTCACTGCCCCCCCCCCCCCATAAACTTGCATTAACATTTGTAATATATCCGAATGATACTTCGGAATGCTGGTCAATCTCCAGAGGGAATGAAAACATTTTTCAAAGTGAAAAACAATAACATGATAGGTAGACATTTCTCACTAATAAAACATATTACAAAGTTTCTTGTGGTCACATGTACTATTGATTTATGATTAAGGTTAAGTTGTGTAAAAACATTGCCTTTATCAAACTGGTGTAAGTAGAACTGGCTTAGTTGCCCATAGTAACCAATCAAATTCTCCCTTTCATTTTTCACAGCTCCTTTGGAAACTGAAAGGTGGAATTTGTTTTGTTGCTAGGGGCAACTAAGCCAGTTCTACTTTACACCAGTTTGATAAATGACCCAATTAGTGACCATTTAACTTTAGATTCTGTAACAGGATTTCCCACCTACCTTTAAGTTCTTCCAAGCACCAGGGTCATATGTACAATTTCTACACCTGGACTTCCTATACTGTACCTGTAACCCTGCATAGTAGGATAAATAAGTTGGTTTAGTAGCTAGTATTATTTGCTTTATTGGCCTATCAAGTAATTGGATATGTTTATATTGTATTGTTATAGTAGTTGGCATTTGTAGTCAAATAAAATAATCTTTCATTAAGTTATCATAAAATTCTGCATGCAAATATTTTCTTAGGTTATTTAGAAAAGAATTGGGCTGTTCAATTTTGTTAGTTTAGTCCCTGTCCCTTTTAATAATTTCTCAAAGGCTTCTATAAGACATTTCCTATTAGCCATGTAAATATTGTTTTTGAGCTGATTAGTAGATTGAATACAATCCATAAAACAAGATAAGACTTTTTAATTCTGTGCCTTGGGTTTTAGCAATTAAGAGTAGAAGATATGTAAGACTTCTTTGTGATTGTGCTATGTTAATGTACATAAATGGTATCTCTAAGATAAAATGAAATGCATTAGTGTCTTCAAGCATTCACTAGATTTAAATGATACCAATCGTTCAATAAAGCACAGCAGGCATTGGTTTGACATTCTAGATAATTCCCCTTTGTACAGTATTAAAAAAATAAATTACAATAATTACAAGATGCACTGGCAAATGTCCATCTAGAGTTCAAATTCATAAATCCGGAATTAAGATATCTCCAGTGGTGTCTACATGACCGGTCATTGTTTTGCCATTAGTCAGTAGTCTTTAGTTATATATAGAGATGTGCGAAGTTTTGAAAAACTTGATTCGGCAGCTCCACCGAACTTTGTCAAGAAATTTGATTTGTTACAAATTACTTTGTCATAAATCTCTTTCCATTGTTTGGAGCGGGCACAATTACTAGGGGCACTGCAATTGTCCCAACACTGATCGCATCAGAGACTCACATTCAGGTGCTTGGGGGGGATGGGGTGGAATCCGAGGTTAAAAAAAAATAATAATTATACTCACCCCATGCACTTGATTGTGGAGAGGCCATCTGCTCCCATCTTGATTGAAGAAAACCCTCCAAAGGAACTATGGCGAGTGTGATAACTTCACCATGTGATCGCAGTGATCACGTGTGATCACGTGGTGACGTCTTCATGCTTGCCAAAGGTCCTTAGGTGGGTTTTCTTCAATTAAGACAGGAGCAGATGGTCTCTCCACAATCAATTCTTATTTTCAGCCACCATTTTAGGAAAAATTGATTTGTTACCATGAAGCGCAAGGAAATTTGGCTTTGAGGCAAATTGAATTTTTCCTAAACTTCGGATCGAATTCCCCTTCGGATGCTTCGATTCGCTCAACACTAGTTATGGGGGCAGATAGTGCTGAATGTATTTATATAAAATATTTGAGTAAAGTAATACATCTTACATACTGTAGATTGTATACTGGGGGACATTTATCAAGACTGACACTACCATACAACAGTCTTGATTCCCCTGCACTAGAGTAAGATGTGTCTAATTTATTATAGATGCCTCTTAATAAATTAGGTTCATCTTGGGCAAGTGTACTTAGAAGAATTGATGCTTTTTTGAAGGCAAAGGGTTGCAACATCAAATATAAATGTGCTTTATATTTATCATTTGTTCTTTCACTCTGCATTTTGTTAATTGATAAAAAATAAACTATTAACACTTCTATTTTTGAAAGCATGCTTACTTTGCA
>ONZH01019816.1:0-35273 GCA_900303285.1 Rhinella marina | reverse complement strand
AGAGATGAGCGAGTAGTGAAATATTCGAAAGTTCGAAATTCGATTCGAATAGACCGCGAAATTCGACTATTCGACCGAATATCGAATCCCATTAAAGTCTATGGGAAAAAAATGCTCGCCACTTGGAAATCTCAATTCGACCACTTGGAGGTCACCAAGTCCACCCTGGAAACCTCAGAAAAGGATGCCAACACTGCTGGAATGCAACTGGGACAGCAGGGGAAGCATGTCTGGGTGCATATAACGCGCCCAAGTCGCACTATTACGCCACTATCACAGCCTCTCAACAATACACTCCAAAGACAATGTAACCTCTCTGTAAAGTGAGACCATACAAGGAAACCTTCTTTCCTCTACATTGCCATGGACCCCAAGCCAAACTAGACAAAAAAGAAGATAAAATTCTGCACCCCTTAAAATCACGTTGCCTATGACAACCACAGATGGCATAGGCAAGGGGGAAAGCAAATAGACCCCACCCCTAATTGTCATTGTGTGTGTGTTGTGCAAAGCTACCCCACCCAATGTGGTCTGGAGCAACCCTTCAGACATGTCTTCTTTAAAATGTAAAAACAACTCAAACACATGCAGAAGCCTTGCAAAATGCCCAAATTGGAGCAGTGCTGATGGTGGTTGGCGCTTGAGATGTCAGTGACCCGACCTGGCCCAGTGTCATGTCTAGCAGGTAAAGCAGTGGGGATGTTGAGGGATGCGTAGGACCGCAAAAGGCAGGAAGAGGCCGTGGGCTGGCCAGAGGCTCATGGAGAAGGCAGGCTAGAGCCCGCAGGGCCGCATCTCTTCCCTATAACAGGCCCCCACACAAAGCTCTCCCATCGAGGCTCTTAGGTCCTTGTTGTGAAAATATTTTAATGAGTGAGGCAAGAGCTGAGGTGAGCCCTCGAAAAATTTATGGTGGAGCCCAAGAGGTGAGACCTCTTAAAAAATTTTTAAGGCCCAAGAGGTGAGACCTTAAAAAATTGTTTGTGGAGGCCCAAGAGGTGAGACCTCTTAAAAATTTGTGGAGGCCCAAGAGGTGAGACCTCTTAAAAATTTGTGGAGGCCCAAGAGTGAGACCTCTTAAAAATTTTGTGAGGCCCAAGAGTGAGACCTCTTAAAAATTATGTGGAGGCCCAAGAGGTGAGACCTTAAAAATTTGTAGAAGATCTTTTGTGGAGGCCCAAGAGGTGAGACCTCTTAAAAATTTGTGGAGGCCCAAGAGGTGAGACCTCTGTAAAAATTATGTGGAGGCCCAAGAGGTGAGACCTCTTAAAAATTTGTGGAGGCCCAAGAGGTGAGACCTCTTAAAAATTATGTGGAGGCCCAAGAGGTGAGACCTTAAAAATTTGTGGAGGCCCAAAGAGGTGAGACCTCTTAAAAATTTTTGTGGAGGCCCAAGAGGTGAGACCTCTTAAAATTTGTGGAGGCCCAAGAGGTGAGACCTCTTAAAAATTATGTGGAGGCCCAAGAGGTGAGACCTCTTAAAAATTATTGTGGAGGCCCAAGAGGTGAGACCTCTTAAAAATTTTGTGGAGGCCCAAGAGGTGAGACCTCTTAAAAATTTTGTGGAGGCCCAAGAGGTGAGACCTCTTAAAAATTATGTGGAGGCCCAAGAGGTGAGACCTCTTAAAATTTTGTGGAGGCCCAAGAGGTGAGACCTCTTAAAAATTTGTGGAGGCCCAAGAGGTGAGACATTAAAAATTATGTGGAGGCCCAAGAGGTGAGACTCTTAAAAATTTTGTGGAGGCCCAAGAGGTGAGACCTCTTAAAAATTTTGTGGAGGCCCAAGAGGTGAGACCTCTTAAAAATTATGTGGAGGCCCAAGAGGTGAGACCTCTTAAAATTATGTGGAGCCCAAGAGGTGAGACCTCTAAAATTATGTGGAGGCCCAAGAGGGAGACCTCTTAAAATTATGTGGCGGCCAAGAGGTGAGACCTCTTAAAAATTTTGTGGAGGCCCAAGAGGTGAGCCATAAATATATAATATTTTTTTATTTACGGAGCAATTCTACGGCGGTTAAGGAGGAGGAGGAGGAGGTGGAGGAGGAAATGGCACTTCATACAGATGGCACTTCACTTTTGGCTGCTTTCCACTGTTGGAGAAGCAAAGTCCGGGTCAATCCACTTGCTGTTCATTTTGATTAGCGTCAGCCTGTCGGCACTGTCGGTTGACAGGCGGCTGCGCTTATCGGTTATAATGCCCCCGGCTGCGCTGAACACCCTTTCTGATAGCACGCTGGCGGCAGGGCAGGCAAGCACCTCCAAGGCGTACAGGGACAGTTCCAGCCACGTGTCCAACTTGGAGGACCCAGTAAGTGTAGGACGCCGAGGGATCGGGGAGGACAGGGGTACGGTCTGCCAGGTACTCCCGCAACATCCGCCGATACTTGTCCCTCCTGCTGATAGCGGGCCCCGCAGTGATGGAAGTTGCACGAGGGGGTGCCATGAACGTGTCCCACACCTTGGAGAGTGTTCCCCTGGTGGCTGTGGGCCTGATCGATGTTGTGGGACTCTGGGAGACCCTCTCCTCTCTGCCGCCAGCGATGGTGGGTGGGAAAATCTCCATCATGTTCTGCACGAGTTCCCTCTGGTATTCCAGCAATCGATTCGTCCTCTCCTCTACCGGAATAAAAGAGGAGACGTTATCTTTATACCGGGGGTCCAGGATTGCGAAGACCCAGTACAGTTTGTTCTCCACTATCCGGACAACACGTGTGTCCCGGGAAAAGCAGCCCAGCATGAAGTCAGCCATGTGTGCCAGACTCTGAATAGGCATGACCTCACTGCCCCCACCAGAAGGATCACTTGCCATTTCCTCCTCTTCCTCTTCCGCCTCCTCTCCGCCCCATCCGCGCTGAACCAATGGGACGCACACAGCCTGACTGCTACCCTCGCCGCCAGCATCCTCCTCCTCTTCCACAGCCACCTCCACGTCGTCCTCCTCCTCCTCATCCTCCTCCTCCTCCTGCAACTGCCACCGTGAAGCAGACAAAAGTGTGGTTTGACTGTGTAGCTCCGTTGCGTCTCCTCCTACCCCCGTCTCCTCTGCGTGCAATGCGTTCTCCTTATTGCGATGAGTGATTCTTTAAGGACGCATAGGAGCGGGATGGTTACGCTCACTATAGCGTCCTCGCTGCTGACCTTCTTGGTGGACTCCTCAAAGATACGCAGTACATCGCATATGTCTGCCATCCATGGCCACTCGTGGTTGGCAAACTGAGGGAGCTGAGTTGGAGGCACGCGTGGATTCATAATCTGGTACTCCATCAATGCTCTCTGCTGCTCACACACCCTGGCCAACATGGAATAGGTGGAATTCCAGCGAGTCGGCAGGTCGCACAACAGCCGATGTTCAGGCAAATGGAGGCGTTGCTGGAGTTTTTTTTTAAGCTAGCAGCAGCTACAGTTGACTTCCGAAAGTGAGCGCACCAAGCGCCGCCACCTTTACACTGCAGCTCAGCTCCATCGACCATGCTGGCTCTCCGGTGCTGCTGCCAAGCTGGGCTATTGAGGAGAGGATTTTGCTGGCAAGCTATCGCGTACCGAGTGTGCCGTCAAACAAGCGTGTGTGGTCTTGCGCTGACTGCGTACCTCAGGGCCCGCCTGATGTTACGCGACACGTGCTGGTGCAGGGCGGGGACGGCACTCCGGGAAAAAGTAGGGACGGAATAGCGAGGTGCGGCAGCCGCCATCAGGTCGCGGAAGGCCTGCGTCTCCACAAGCCTAAACGGCAACATCTCCAGGGCCAGCAGTTTGGAGATGTGGCAGTTTAAGGCTTGGGCTTGGGGGTGACTCGAGGCGTACTTCCGCCTGCGGTCGAACGCCTGCGAGATGGACAGTTGTTGGGACGAGGAGTGTGAAGGTGCAGGCGAAGAGGCGGGGGAAGGGGAGGCTGAAGGAGAAGCCCCAAAGTAGCGAGGCAGAGGCAGATGTGGAGGTGTCCTGGCTGGAGGTCTGGACCGCAGTGGCAGCACACAACAAAGGGGAAGAGGCAGTGGCAGCAAGACCGGGCGCAGGTTGTATTGCGTTTGCTCTCTCCCACTCAGCCCAGTGCTTGACTTCCAAGTGACGCCGCATGCCTGAGGTGGTCAGATTGCTCTTCTCAGAGCCCCTACTCAGTTTTGAGTGGCAGAGTGTGCAACCGGCGCTCAGTTTGTCATCCGCACAAACATTAAAAAATCTCCACACCACAGAAGTACGAGGCCTCGATGGGGGAGCTTCGCGCGACTGCCCGCTGCCGGGGAACAGCTTCGGCCCTGCTGGCTGTGGCCTCACTTCTCTGTCTGGACTGTCCTCTGCCTGTGGACATCCCTCTGCCTGTGGACATCCCTCTTGACCTGCTGGGACATCCCTCTGCCTCTGGACATCCTCTGCCCTGGACATCCCTCTGCCTCTTGCTGCCTTTTTCGGGTGCTGCGCAGACCACCACCTCTCCACTGCTTTCCCCGCTGGACATCACCCCTGGCCAAGTGGGGTCGGTCATTTCGTTCATCCACCACCTCCTCTTCCACTTCCTCACTCTGCTCCTCCTCCTGCCCACTGGACATTCCAACAGCCTCCCTTGATGGCAACTGCGTCTCATCATCATCATCGCTCATGATAACAGATGCTGGTTCAGGGTCCACATCAGCAGGAGATGGCGAAAACTCAAGTGTTTGGGCCATCACTACAAACAAATTCCTGTGCTAGCTCCTGGGATTCTTCCGGCACATCTGAAAAAGGACCCGAAAAAGAGCTCCTGGGAGGGGTCAATGGTGGGATGACTCTGTTGGCCAGGTGTGGAGGAAGGAGGGTCAGAGTGAGACTGTGTGGATGACTGGCTGGTGGACAACTGTGTGGAAGCGCTATCGGCTATCCATTGCCACCACCTGTTCAAACCTGCTCAGGCCTCAACAGCGGTGTAACCCGCCCCCTTCTTAACTGTCCCATAAAGGCAGGGATTCTGGATGAGTGGGATCCTGGCTGACCCTCACCAGCACGCATTGTATCCCCACTGGCTTCAACAAGGCCACCAACAGCATTTCCGCGCCCCCGTCCTCGTCCACGTCCGATTCCGCTAGCCCCCCCTCCGCATTTTTTTTTTTTTGGTTACAATATTTTGCCTTCACAGCCGTGTACTAACAGTTCAGACGGTGTGTATGAACACTACGTATATACAATTATTTTGCAAGAGAACGCAAAGTACAGGTGCCAATGAAAAGGCTTTTTTTTTTTAATATTTCTAGGTACACAGCCGTGTACTAACAGATCAGACGGTGTGTATGAACACTACGTATATACAATTATTTTGCAAGAGAACGCAAAGTACAGGTGCCAATGAAAAGTACAGGTGCCAATGAAAGCTTTTTTTTTTTTATATTTCTAGGTACACAGCCGTGTACAAACAGATCAGACGGTGTGTATGAACACTACGTATATACAATTATTTTGCAAGAGAACGCAAAGTACAGGTGCCAATGAAAAGGCTTTTTTTTTTATATTTCTAGGTACACAGCCGTGTACAAACAGATCAGACGGTGTGTATGAACACTACGTATATACAATTATTTTGCAAGAGAACGCAAAGTACAGGTGCCAATGAAAAGGCTTTTTTTTTTAATATTTCTAGGTACACAGCCGTGTACAAACAGATCAGACGGTGTGTATGAACACTACGTATATACAATTATTTTGCAAGAGAACGCAAAGTACAGGTGCCAATGAAAAGGCTTTTTTTTTTTATATTTCTAGGTACACAGCCGTGTACAAACAGATCAGACGGTGTGTATGAACACTACGTATATACAATTATTTTGCAAGAGAACGCAAAGTACAGGTGCCAATGAAAAGGCTTTTTTTTTTTATATTTCAAGGTACACAGCCGTGTACTAACAGATCAGACGGTGTGTATGAACACTACGTATATACAATTATTTTGCAAGAGAACGCAAAGTACAGGTGCCAATGAAAAGGTTTTTTTTTTTTAATATTTCTAGGTACACAGTCGTGTACAAACAGATCAGACGCTGTGTATGAACACTACGTATATACAATTATTTTGCAAGAGAACGCAAAGTACAGGTGCCAATGAAAAGGCTTTTTTTTTATATTTCTAGGTACACAGCCGTGTACAAACAGATCAGACGGTGTGTATGAACACTACGTATATACAAGTTATTTTGCAAGAGAACGCAAAGTACAGGTGCCAATGAAAAGGCTTTTTTTTTTTTTATATTTCTAGGTACACAGCCGTGTACAAACAGATCAGACGGTGTGTATGAACACTACGTATATACAATTATTTTGCAAGAGAACGCAAAGTACAGGTGCCAATGAAAAGGCTTTTTTTTTTTATATATTTCTAGGTACACAGCCGTGTACAAACAGATCAGACGGTGTGTATGAACACTACGTATATACAATTATTTTGCAAGAGAACGCAAAGTACAGGTGCCAATGAAAAGGCTTTTTTTTTTAAATATTTCTAGGTACACAGCCGTGTACAAACAGATCAGACGGTGTGTATGAACACTACGTATATACAATTATTTTGCAAGAGAACGCAAAGTACAGGTGCCAATGAAAAGGCTTTTTTTTTTTATATTTCTAGGTACACAGCCGTGTACAAACAGATCAGACGGTGTGTATGAACACTACGTATATACAATTATTTTGCAAGAGAACGCAAAGTACAGGTGCCAATGAAAAGGCTTTTTTTTTTTTATATTTCTAGGTACACAGCCGTGTAAAACAGATCAGACGGTGTGTATGAACACTACGTATATACAATTATTTTGCAAGAGAACGCAAAGTACAGGTGCCAATGAAAAGGCTTTTTTTTTTTATATTTCTAGGTACACAGCCGTGTACAAACAGATCAGACGGTGTGTATGAACACTACGTATATACAATTATTTTGCAAGAGAACGCAAAGTACAGGTGCCAATGAAAAGGCTTTTTTTTTTAATATATTTCTAGGTACACAGCCGTGTACAAACAGATCAGACGGTGTGTATGAACACTACGTATATACAATTATTTTGCAAGAGAACGCAAAGTACAGGTGCCAATGAAAAGGCTTTTTTTTTTTATATTTCTAGGTACACAGCCGTGTACAAACAGATCAGACGGTGTGTGTATGAACACTACGTATATACAATTATTTTGCAAGAGAACGCAAAGTACAGGTGCCAATGAAAAGGCTTTTTTTTTTTATATTTCTAGGTACACAGCCGTGTACAAACAGATCAGACGGTGTGTATGAACACTACGTATATACAATTATTTTGCAAGAGAACGCAAAGTACAGGTGCCAATGAAAAGGCTTTTTTTTTTATATTTCTAGGTACACAGCCGTGTACTAACAGGTCAGATGGTGGGTATTTACACCTGGTATACAAAAAGGGTATTGCAGGCACACAGAACCCAGAACACTAGAGCCAAATAAACTATATTTAAAAAAAAATAAAATTCACAGCCGTATACTGCCAGATCAGATGGTGCATATACACACTAGGTATATAACAGGGTTTTGCAGCCAAAAAGAACGCAGAACAGTAGTGCCAAATATAGTTTTGTATGTAGCAGAGCACCTAATACACCACTAATGCCTCTCTCTGTCCCTACTCCAGCAGTTATCCCTGAATACAGCAACCGTTCTCTGCAGACTGTATATTGTAGTAAAGCTATCACTGTACTGCACTATAGTAGCCCTGATAAGGGCTTTTAATCATGCTCCTGCCTGTCCAACAGCTAAAACCTATCTGTCCCTTCTCCAGCCTCTGTCCCTGACTAAGTTCACGCAGCATATGCGAACGAGCAGGAAGAGCTGAGTTTTTAATATTCAAGGTCACATGGTTTTTCCAGCCAATCCATGTAGACGCTGTTTTCGCGCTGCCAGCGTGCTCCGCGGGCCTGTCATACCCCCCCTGCATGTTGATTGGTGGAAAAAGAGCGCCAGGGAAGGTGGGAGGGGAAACGAATTCTAAGTGCGCCATCGCCGTTATACTCGATTGAAATCGAGTATGCCGAATAGCGTAGTATTCGATCGAATACCGGCTCGATCGAACACTACTCACTCATCTCTAATAATAAACCAAAAATATGAGTACTATACTATATTTCCTTTAAAATTATATCCTTTTATAAAACATGATTAAAAGTAAATAATATAAATCAATATTGTCCGCTCACAACACCCGATTTCATAAAAAATGTATTCAATCCCTCATATAAACTAATATAAAATCCAAATAAATACAATTCATAGATATAAAAGAATAATAAAATAAATCAATTCATACCCCAATCGATAAATCCAAAATACCATTTATACTATATATATATAAAAATATGTTAATTCATCCACAGTAGCAGTCCTGGTCCCAATTAAAACAACACACGCAGAGCTCTCGCCTGTGTGTTCCACTTTTTAAAATATTATTGCCTACTTCTCCTTGTTTTTACAGCATCCTATTGTATACTTTCAGAATTCACACGTTGTTTTTGCGGCCTCCAATCTGCATATTTTGCGGTTCAGATGCAGACCCATTCACTTAAATGTACACTGTGTGCTGTCCGCATCTGTATGTCCATTCCTATTTTTGTCCATTTGCGGACAAGGATAGGCATTGTTACAGTGGATCTGCAAAAAAAACAGATGCCATACGGAATATCATACTTTTTTTGCGGATCCGCAATTTGCAGACTGCAAAACACAATGTTCGTGTAGCCTAATACAGCGCCCCATACCTCGTACATCCAGTATAATACAGCGCCCATACCTCTTACATCCAGTGACGTCTCCTCTGATGTAGATCTTCTCTTTCCTCATCTTCTCCTTTCAGACCAAACGCCATTCTTCAGCCATTTCTCATCTCTGCAGGTTGACAGAAAAAAATCTTAGTTTACTACTTTTCCATCATCCTCCCGTCTTTTGGACAAATCATCCTACCACCCCCAGTACTGTGCTGCTAGTACCACACAGATAGTGCCCTTCAATAATTATTGGCACACAGTGTCCTAAAATAACTGCGCCCAGCAAATAGTGTCCCGTAATAGTGTGAACATAACGTCCCCCAGAAATAACTGCGCTGATGCTGTGCCAGGGTGCCCCCCACAGTAATAGTGCTCCCACAGTAATAGTTTAAACATAACTCTCTGCCAGAGTGCACTTGTTAGTAATAGTGCCCCCAACAGTACTAATGTCCCCACTGTGCCCCAGAAGTAATAATGCTTCCAATGTGCCAGTAAGAAGTGCCCCCCAAATTTTACCCCAATAATGTGCCAGTAAGAAGTGCTCCCCACCCATAGATGCCCCCCAAATTATGTGCAAGTAAGAAACGCCCCAATAATGCGCCAGAAGTTCCCCCCATTGATTCCCCCCAAAATCATGTGCCAGTAAGTGCCCCCAGTGCCCCCATGTGCCCGTAAGAAGTGCCCCCAGTGCCCCTATGTGTCAGTAAGAAATGCCCCAGTGCCCCCATGTGCCAGAAAAATGCCCCCCGTGCCAGTAAAAATGCCGCCCAGTGCCAGTAAAAATGCCCCCAGTGCTCCCATGCCATAAAGAAATGCCCCCAGTGCCAGTAAGAAATGCCCCCCAGTGCCAGTAAGAAATGCCCCCATGTGCCAGTAACAAATGCCCCCAGTGCCTCCATGTACCAGTAAAAATGGCCCCAGTGCCAGTAAAAATGCCCCCAGTGCCCCCATGTGCCATTAAAAATGCCCCCAGTGCCAGTAAAATGCCCCCAGTGCCAGTAAAATACCCCCAGTGCCACCATGTGCCAGTAAAAATGCCCCCATGTGCCAGTAAAAAATGCCCCCAGTGCCCCCATGTGCCAGTAAAAATGCCTCCAGTGCCAGTAGAAATGCCCCCATGTGCCAGTAAAAATGCCCCCAGTACCCCCATGTGCCAGTAAAAATGCCCCCAGTGCCAGTAAAAATGCCCCCAGTACCCCCATGTGCCAGTAAAAATGCCCCCAGTGCCAGTAAAAATGCCCCCAGTGCCCCCATGTGCCAGTAAAAATGCCCCCAGTGCCAGTAAAAATGCCCCCAGTGCCCCCATGTGCCAGTAAAACAGTAAAAATGCCCCCATATGCCCATAAAATGCCCCCAGTGCCCTCAATAGAGCTCCAGTCCGTGCTACAATAAAAAAAAATTAACACTAATTCTTACCTCCATCAGGCTGGCAGCGATGCGATGCAGGCCTCTTCCGGCCTGTGTCCCGCACTGTACGGCTCAGCCTATCAGAGGAACGGGCAGGGGAGACGCCTCTCTCTCCCCTGCCCCGCAGTACATCCTCAGGACGGCGATACAGATGACTATAGATATGAGCGCTTCCACAATGGAAGCGCTCATCTCCCGCCGCCGCCCCCATCTGTGCTCAGGGCCGCGCCGCACCTGGCTGATTGGCGGTGCGGCCCTGCAAGTGGCAAGGTGGGCCCTCAGGGCCCCCCTGGTTAGGGGCCCGGTCGCAACTGCGACCGCTGCGACCCCTATAGCTACGCCACTGCATATATCACAATATACAAACGAAAATTGCCATAAAAATTTTTAACAAATGAAACAGTGTTAATTAAAGGGGTTATCCCACGAATAATGTAAAAAATGAAAATGAGACATCATATAGTACATGACAACCTCTTTTTAACAAAGCTAGAACCAGCCCTGTACCTCACATGGATCCAGAGATCTCCCTATTCATTGCTCTGCTAGATTCATATCAAGCTGACAGCTTGGGGAGTGTCTTTTCTGCTGCAGCTCAGGGGGCGTGTCCATGCTCTGCCTATCACAGCTTAGGAGGCAGTTAAAAGTTTAAACTGAGCATGTGCGGCCTGCTCAGTGACCAGGTCAAAGAAATAAGAAATGAAGTGGCACTATACAGATAGATTTTATTGAATAACTCAGTAGCTCTACAAAATTTTTAATGACATGCAATTACAAAAGTATTCAGATCCAGGTGCTGGTTTAAAAACTGTAGAATATTTTTCGTGAGACAACCCCTTTAAAGTGCAAAACAGCCAAAAAATACATGGTAACAATAAATAATTAAGGAAGATGCAAGAGGAGTGCGGGCGGAGGCAGTGACTGGGGCGGGGATAACAGGAAAAAAAGCACACGAGCCCGGGCTCCAGGGCAGTGAACGCCGCCCCCGGGAACTTCCAACGGCTAATTTACATATGGTTTAAAGTATGTTTTTGCAGCTTCTACAAGTCACAAGAACGTGCCACAGGTACCATTACATTTAGGACTAGGTGTGCTATAGGGCTATGTAAGTGCTTTATAGGGGCATATGGAGGTGACAGACTCCCTTTAAATAATTACTGAACGTATAGTTTCCCTTTGGATGTGATTGGCTACCATCGCTTTAAAACCTCGCAAGATTCCCTTAAGCCTCTCCTCCTGAAGAAGCAAAACGTGCGTTGAGGGGAAGTGCCATTTCTTCATTCCATTTTGGGTATGTCACAGAATGTTACATTCAATGGATATTATATCCTGTTTATATAATTGATGGTATTTTCCACCTCTTGGACATTTTTATATATCGGTGATTCTTGAAGCAACAGTGGACTTTTCATGTCACTCATGCACTTTAGATTAAAGGGATTCTGTCAGCAGGATATTGGGTATAGAGATAATTACATCTCTATACCGGCCTTACTGCTGTGATTGTAAATATGTAAGTGTAATTGTTATTAGGGCAGTAGTTTACATAAAAAAGTGTTTTTATTAACATGTGAAATACCTGGATAAGGAGCCCAAGAGGAGGTCCTGCGAGCCGTTGGAGCCCGGTCACGCCACAGATTTCGGAGCCCAGCACCACCCTCCAGCTAATTATGCACGCCCCTTCAGCGCTGTCTTCTCCCCCGGCTGCGGTGCATCTTGCGCATGCGCCGTGCATACAAGAGTCTGTGCCGCAGCCGGAGGAGAAGACAGCACTGAAGTGGCGTGCATAGTTAGCTGGAGGGCGGTGCTGGGCTCCGAAATCTGCGGCATGCCCGGGCTCCAACGGTTCGCAGGACCTCCCCTTGGGCTCCAGGTATTTCACGTTAATAAAAACGCTTTTTTATGTAAACTACTGCCCTAATAACAATTACACTTACATATTTACAATCACAGCAGTAAGGCCAGTATAGAGATGTAATTATCTCTATACCCAATATCCTGCTGACAGACTCCCTTTAACTACGTCACTGCTGCTTTATAAGGCCCTATAATAGTGTTGCATATTATGTCATAAAACAGGGAGTGGATTATTGATACCTGCTTTGAGGTTTATATCAATTTGCTATTAATGGAGTGATATATGGTGCTAATGTTGGTTCCCTACTTAATTATGATATGATGACTATTTACTTTTAATCATGTTTAATAAAAGGATATAATTTTAAAGGAAATATATAGTACTCATATTTTTTGTTTATTATTAACCCATTCAAGACCAAGCCATTTTTAACCTTCGTGACCAGGCTAAATTTTGCAAATCTGACATATGTCACTTTATGTGTTAATAACTTTGGAACGCTTTTATTTATCAAAGCCATTCTGAGATTGTTTTCTTGTGACATCTCGTACTTGATGTTAGGGGTAAATTTGGGTTGATAAGTTTTACCTTTATATTATAAAAAATCCCAAATTTACAGAAAATTTGGAAAAAAATGTAATTTTCTAGCTTTGAACTTCTACATCTTACAGGCAGAAAGCGATACCTCATTGAATAGTTTTTACTTAAGATTCTCTATATGTCTACTTTATGTTGGCATCATTTTGAAAATTACATTTTACTTTTTTAGGACATTAGAAGACTTAGAATTTAAGAAGCAATTTTTAAAATTTTCTATCAAATTTTCAAAACTGACTTTTTCAAGGACCAATTCAGTTCTGAAGTCACTTTGAGGTCCTTACATAATAGAAACCACCCATAAATGACCCCATTTTAGAAACTACACCCCTCAAATCACTCAAAACTGGTTATACAAGCTATGTTAACCCTTTAGGTGTTCCACATGAATTAAAGGAAAATTGAGGTGAAATTTACAATTTTCTGTTTTTGTGCAGATTTTTATTTTTAATCCAATTTTTCCTATAACATAGCAAGGGTTAGCAGCAAAATGAATCTCAACATTTATTACCCTGATTCTGAAGTTTACAAAAACACCCCATTCATGTTTGTAAACAGCTGTATGGGTGCACGGCAAATCTCAGAAGGAAAGGCTATGGTTTTTGGAGGGCAGATTTTGCTGGAATGGCTTTTTTGGGTATTGTGTCATATTTAAAGGCACACTAAGGCACCTCTACAGTAGAAACCCCCCAAAGTGACTCCATTTTGGAAACTACACCCCTCAAAAAAAAATTTAGGAGGTAAGGGAAAAAAAAACAGCAATTCCACCATTGTTTTTTATTTTTTTTGTAAAACGTTAAAACGTTTACCACACGGGATTGGTACCCTGATCATTTTATAGATCAGGTTATTACAGACACAGCGATACCAATTATGTATTTATTTTTTTTTTCATTTTTTTAATCTATTATAAAAAAGCAGATAGGGGAAACGTCAATTCATTTTATTTTTAATTTACATTTTTATTTATTTTTTCTTTTACATTGATTTTTTACTTTCTTTTTTCATTTTTGCACTTTTTTTGCACTTTTTTTTTTAAATCAAATCCCACTTGGATCTTGAAGATCCAGTGGGGTTGATGCCATTTCTATACTTTGCAATGCTTTTGCATTGCAAAGTATAATACTATCAGTTTTACACTGATAGATGGCAACACTGGACGCCTTTGCAAGGCGTCCGGTTGCCATGGCAACCATCGGGCCACTGCCATCAGAGCGCAGCAGCCCGATGGTTAACTCTGTTAACCTCTTGGATGCTGCTGAGAGCGGCATCTAAGGGGTTACAGCAGAGTGTCAGCATACAGCTGACACTCGTTGCTGATGGCGGCAGCTCAGAAACAGAGCCACAGCCATCGCATACCTCAGGAGGACCTCACAAGGGGGCACAGTCGGATCAAAGAAGTGAGGGCAGGGGCAGGCAGACACAGATGCCTGCACCCTGCATAGGATCGCAAAGCGCACGGCCACCGAACAGGAGACTTGCTGCACGGGGCGGGGGGGAGATAGGCGCGCGGCTCACATTAAATATTTGATGCAGGGGGACACAGATGGTGTCCATGGATCGGGGCACAAAGCACACATTACCTGATTTCAGGCTGTGATCTGCAGAGTGCAGATCACAGCCTGAAACTGGGACTTGTACACTGCCACGATCCGATTGGTTAGTCTGCACAGACTAACCAATCGGATCGATCACCGGCAAGGGACCACTCTGATTGGTCCCTTGCCGGCATTACTAGACTGTATGCTGTCCCTGACAGCGGCAGTGCAGGGGCCGAACCTTTAATCCAAGCGTTTTGCAGCGCTTGGATTAAAGAGCTGCCATGACGTCTAAATACGTGCTATCTGCACGGGGTATGTGCAGATAGGACGTATATAGCCGTATGGCTGATGTGAAGGGGTTAATAATGTTCTGGCTGTATTGTGCTGCTACACCAGAACATTGTGACAAATGACCCGTTACTTCTGCCCATATCTTGATACCACTATTCTGATGCTGTCACCTGGCTTATGCCACACGCCTGCTGCCTCTACTGCCATCTACTCCTATGGTGATCTGCCACCATATTGTGCTGTTACTGCCACGGCTGTTTCATTTTTCCATCTCATTATACACTGCACATTTCCAGGATTTACAGCCACCGCTGCAGCGCAGATACATGGTGTATGTGATGGAATCTCCTGCGCATGCGTGCCTGTGCTCACACCCATGGTCCCGGTCAGCAGAAAGACAGCCTCTTTTTTCTATAGTGTTCAAGCACAGCCAGCGCTTCTGGATTGCAGGGTGGCCGTAAAGACAAAAAATGAGCAGTGTATAATGCGACTGAAAAATGAATCAAGCCAGCAAAGGAAGCAATATGGACAATCATAATACATTAGTAAGTGCCTTGTATTAACTTTGTCTTCATGATGAATGCCATTGGCTGAAGTGAGACAACATCTTTGATTGGAACACTTTTATAATGGTAAACTTTAATTATTCCTCTTCAGGTTCTTTTTAATAGAATCAAGCTTTAATAATAGGAAGGCTGTAATGAAAAGGACAGACTTAGTTGACCAGCTACTTCTACTAAGTACTAAGCTACTTCTACATACACAAGCATGTCTTTTTCAGTGTAATTATAGATCAGGAACAGCAGCCTCATCTGTGCTTGGCATCTGTTTCCTAGGAGCAGCGTCAGACTGGCCATATAACCAACAGGGAAATTTCCCAGTGGGCCACTGCCCAGAGGGCTGCCCGAGCCCTCCTCCTGGCCGCTGGCCAGGTATATAACTATCTGATGCTCTCAGCGTTGATTAATGCTAGGAGAATCAGATACTTATGCACCTGGCCAGCAGCAACAGGTGCCCTTCTGTACTCAGCTGTTTTGCCATATTCAGTATGGTGATAGGCAGTTTTTTATACTGCATTATGGTATTGCTTGCCCCATCTATTTCTGTTGCCTGTGCCTACTTGTGACGTGTTGGCCCTGCCTACTTGTGTTGCCCCACCTTTTGTCAATTTGCACTCACCTACAACTTGGGGCCACTTTTAGTTTTGTTTTTTTTCCAGGGTCACTTTAAGTTCTCAGTCTGCCCATGTCTAGGAGCAATGTGGTGAGTCAGAGGGGAAGAAAACACTGATATCTATATAATAAATCTTGAGTTATGGAAAAATTCTCACTGTGCATCAAATCTCTCCTTCTCCCTGCACCCGATCTTGGTTTGGGGGACAGACTGGGTGATTCCCTGTCTGGATCAGTGGCAGATTAACTAATGGCTATAATGTCATAAATAGAACATTGGTCAAAAGTTTGGATACATTTTTTAATTCCATGGCTTTTCTTTTTTTTCTACATAATAGACTCATATTGAAGATATGAAAACAACACATGACAACAACAAGGAACACATGAAGTTAAAGGGGTTGTCTCACTTCAGAAAATGGTATTTATCATGTAGAGAAAGTTAATACAAGCTAGTTACTAATGAATTGTTATTACCCATATTGCTTTCTTTGCTGGCTGGATTCATTTTTCCATCACATTATACACTGCTCGTATCCATGGTTACGACCACCCTGCAATCTTTCAGTGGTGGTCGTTCTTGCACACCATAGGAAAAACATTAACCTATGTCCTGGCCACTAGAGAGGATGGCACTTTTTCCTGTAGTGTGCAAGCTCGACCACTGCTGCTGGATTGAAGGGTGGTCATACCTATGGAAACAAGCTGTGTATAAAGTGATGGCAAAATTAATCAAGCCAGCAAAGGAAGCAATATGGACAATCACAATACATTAGTAAGTGTCCTGTATTAACGTTCTCTACATGATAAATGCCACTTGCTGAAGTGAGACAACCTGTTTAAGTACCGTATTTTTTGCTTTATAAGATGCACTTTTTTCCCCCCAAAAGTAGGAGGAAAATTGAGGTGCGTCTTATAAAGCGAATACAAGTGAGCGCTTCCATTATGGAAGCGCTCACTTGTATGTATCAGGTGCCGGACCCCCAACAGACCTCAGATCAGCCCACCCAGCCCCATAAGCATAAAATAAAAAACTCTCTTACCTGTCCTGTGCCGCGGCTCCCCTCCGGGTCCGGCGCTCCTGTCTTCTCCGGGCCGGCGCTGCACTGTCCTGACCGCATACAGTGTCAGGATATGGTGCGCGCACTATGACCTGACGCTGCACGCAGTCAGGTGACAGTGCAGCGCCGGACCAGGAGGGGAGCCACGGCACAGGACAGGTAAGAGAGTTTTTATTTTATGCTTATGGGGCTGGGTGGGCTGATCTGAGGTCTGATGGGGGCTGATTGAGGTCTAATGGGGGTAGGGTGGGCTGATCTGAGGTCTGATGGGGGCTGATTGAGGTCTAATGGGGTAGGGTTGGCTGATCCGAGGTCTGATGGGGCAGAGTGGGCTGATATGGGGGCATAGTGGGCTGATCTGAGGTCTAATGGGGGCACAGTGGGCTGATGGGCTGATCTGAGGTCTGATGGGGGCACAGTGGGCTGATATGAGGGCTGATGGGCTGATATAAGGTCTGATGGGGGCACAGTAGGCTCATATGGAGGCACAGTGGGCTGATCTGAGGTCTGATGGGGCACAGTGGGCTGATATGGGGGCTGATGGGCTGATCTGAGGTCTGATGGGGGCATAGTAGGCTGATATGGGGGCACAGTGGGCTTATCTGAGGTCTGATGGGGGCACAGTAGGCTGATATGGGGGCATAGTGAGCTGATCTGAGGTCTGATGGGGGCACAGTGGGCTGATATGGGGGCACAGTGGGCTGATCTGAGGTATGATGGGGGCACAGTGGGCTGATCTGAGGTCTGATGGGGGCACAGTGGGCTGATATGGGGGCTGATGGGCTGATCTGCGGTCTGATGGGGGGCACAGTTGGCTGATCTGAGGTCTGATGGGGGTCTGACATGGAGGGCTGATATGGGGGTCTGATGTGATGTCCTGAAATTTATGGGGGGGTCTGATATGAGGTGTGATGAAAAATATTTTTTTCTTACTTTCCTACTCTAAAATTTGGGGTGCGTCTTATCATCAGGTGCGTCTTATAAAGCGAAAAATACGGTAATTAAAAAAAAAGTGTTCAAATTGGCTCCCTTTTACTTTGATGACAGCTTTCAACACTCTTGTCATTTTCTCTATCAGCTTCGTGAGGTAGTTGCCTGGAATAGTTTTCTGGGGAGCCAGAGGAGGCAGGTAATTTATGACAAAAAGCGTGTGCCTTGTCATAAATGACATGCCTCCTCAAGGCCAAACTTGATAAATTAGGGCCAATGTGTTGAATTTCTTTCTTGTTGTGTTATGCAGAGGTAGGATTGGCATACAGTTGCAAACAGTGTTTAGCCCTATTCTAGTACTGTTCTAATCCACATTTGCATGCCGTTCTGCAAGACACAATCGAGTGCCAGTGTTTAGGAATGTCAAGTGGTGATGTGGTGCTCCTACCTGGATACTGTCGCTCCCGGGGTTAGGCTCCATAGGAACAAAGGAGTTGGTGGGATAAGCCAATTCCAGACTTGGTAAAGTTCAATGTTTTTACTTGAATAAACTTGAGATAAACTTGTATCATCCAAACAGTACTTGATCTTTCTCTTGACTCCATCAGGCTAAGGGTAAACTAGTAGGTAAACTTGCTTTCTCTTTCTCTGCTGTGCTAATCTCTGGCTTCATTCTGGTTACTGGACTTTCTGTCACGGATGTTCCCGCGAGAGGTGGCAGGAGATCTGTGAGACTGTGGTCTGATCTGACAGGTTTTCTTTTTGGATCAATGGACATCTGTGTTGTCCCTGGTACTTACCACACCTTCTGCTTTCAGGTGTGGCTGCTGTGGTCATTTAACCTTTCCTATTTATAGTTGTTTCTCCCACCATGCTGTGTGGTTTATAGCTTCAGTTGGACCTGTGGTTAGCTTATGTTTGGTTCTCGGCTGAGTTCCTGGTGCTGCCATTGCTTCTTTGAAGATAAGTGTTTCTGTTCCCTTTCGTATTTTGTGTTGATGTTTTTGTTTGTTGCATTTCCCTGTTGTTTGTTATTTGGCCTGAGGGAGACTCCTGTTCCTCCTTCCTTTTAGAGGAACAGGTTTACTCATTCCTGATACTAGTTCCAGGGTCCTATAGGGTGTGATAGGATTCTAGGTATCCAGTGTTTGAACTCACCTACCTCTGGGGCCTGTTCATACTGATAGTCAGCACTTGTGTTAGAGTCTTCTCTAGGAGGTGTCCATCTCTCATCCCTAGTTTCCAGGCCTCATGCCTGTACCCCCTTTCCCCTCCATGCTCGGTGTGGTGTTTCCCTCCCACACACAAGCGTGACACTTTCTAGCAGTTCTGGTATCTTTGAGTGGGGATTTCTTTTGCCTTTGACCCCCTCGTAAGACTCGGTCTATGAACTGCAAGGAGTTGTGGTGCTCTAGGAGCTGCTTCCCCTGGAAGACTTCCGCTGCAGGAGGGCAAGGGGTGCTCCCCTTACTGTGCCATGTGTCATGTCCTTCCAACTTTTAACTCCATTATAGCTTCCTAAAAAAACATTTCCCTTGGTAGGAAGCAGGACTAGCCCACTTCTGCCTAAAAGGGGGAAATGGAATGGTAAGTTCTATTCTAACTATAGATCTCTGCCAGGTACACTGCCACCTACTGGACAAAGTGCATGAAATACAATACATAAGTTACATAGTAATATTATTAAGGCACAGTGTAAGAGGACCTGGAATAAGTACACAGATGACATTCTTTGTTAGCCATTAGAGACAGTAGCAGGATGTAGAAATGTTACTCCCAGAGGAATGGTAGTGCCCGCTCTTGTCATCAAAGTTTTTAGATTCAAGAATCTAAAAACGAAAAACCATGGCATGAAAAGTTGAGTCTAAACTTTTGACTGGTACTGTATTTTTTTAAATACATAATTTTTCATATAAAAAGTACAAGCCCTTTAATGCTAGAAAATGAATTCAATGTCCAATGCAGTTGAAAATAAGTTTAAAATTTTAATTTTAATTGAATATTTTAAACTTTTGGAATGAGGAAAATTGGCAGTCAAACTAAAGGAAATGTAATAATCTGAAAAATGGCACCGTCTTGAATACAAAGCTTTTGAAAGGTTCTGTCTCTTATAATTAGGCCTCATCCACATGATATTTATCTAAGTTGTGTGGGTCCATAATACGCTGTCTCCTTTTGTATCAAATATCATATGAAGGCATGCAGAAGATTATTTTTACATAATCATACAGGGAAAAAGACTTGTCATGCTTGTTCCGCATGTCGTATTACATATGTATAGTGCCATGAAAAAGTATTCATATCCCTTGAACTTTTCCACATTTGTTTACGTTTCACCCACAAATTTAAATGTACTTTATTGGGATTTTATGTGATAGACCAACACAAAGTAGCAAGTAAATTTCAACCTCTAGATGTGTAAATCTGGTAGAGACATACCCAATAAAACTTGCATCAGTAACTTCATGTGACTGATGAACATGACATCACTGGTCTAGGAAGAAACTGCAGTGTTCGCTGGAGTGCCATAGCCTCTTCAGACAGCTGATCGGGGGGGGGGGGGTGGATCTCAAGAGGTGAAACCCCAACCCTCAAATATTGATGACCTATCTTAGGGATAGATCATGAATAATTTACTCTCACAAAACTCCTTTAATGTAAATGCAGTTTGACTCTTTTAGAATGTAGTACAGAAAAGACTATTGCAAGTACTTCTCTTCATTTCAGATGGTTGAGAAAAGTCACATAGGCCATGTTACACACAGTGTTGGGTGACTTTGCTTCTTATACTAAAACTTAAAAGCAATGGACATCTCTGGGTGAATTTTTTATTATTACATTCTACTTATTTTGGGCAAAAATCATTTTTGCAATTGGTCTTTATTAAAAATTATCAGCAGTTTTTGTGATACTAGAGTTAAGTTTCTGTCTATTTGCAGACCGTTACTTTATGTTTACCTTGAGTCCCGTCAGATGACAGCTCATGTAGTGCACTTATCTCTGATCTCTTGACCTCACAAACACTAAAGCTAAATTGAACTGAACTGATTTGAATATGGCTTAAATGAGTGTTTATGAGGTGAGGAGATCAGAGATAAGAGCTGTACATGAGTTGTCATCTGACGGGGACTCAGCATGACAGTCTGCAAGTAGACTGTAATTTAACACCTGTTTCACAAAAATTGCTGAATATTTTTAATAAAGACCCAACTGAAAAAAATTATTTTTAGCCCAAAATGAGAAGAATGCAGTCATTTAAAAAATTACCCTAAAAGGTTGTCATAGTGTTTAAAATGAAATGGTTTTATGAGAACCCAGAATAATGGGTGATGTCACATCTGGGCTCATGGCGCCGCTACATTCACCCCATCAGCAGGGCCGCCCCCCCCCCTCGGCGGCTGCTGTCTGATCCCCTACACAAGCGTCCGCTGCAGTGATTCCAGCAGCCGCTTCTCAGCACCTGATATTAAGCCTGGGGATGAATGGAAGACGGCATTCAATACTCGGGATGGCCACTACGAGTACCTGGTCATGCCCTTTGGCCTCTGCAATGCTCCTGCAGTGTTCCAGAACTTTATCAACGAGATCTTCAGGGACATGCTGTACTCCTCCATGGTCTTATACCTGGATGATATCCTGATCTTCTCTCGCTCCCTCTCAGATCATCGTGGCCACGTTTGTCAAGTCTTAGAATGCCTGTGGGTCCACCAACTCTGCTGCAAACTAGAGAAGTGCCTCTTCAAGCAGTCATCTGTTCCTTTCTTAGGATACATCTTGTCTGGAACCGGCCTGAAGATGGATCCAGATAAAGTTCAGGCTGTGTTGAACTGGCCAAAGCCCACGGGACTGAAGGCTATTCAGAGATTTGTGGGCTTCGCCAACTACTATCGGCGGTTCATCAAGGATTTCTCCTCCATTATTGCTCCCATCACAGCACTAACACACAAATCAGCTGATCCTCGTCAGTGGTCCCCGGAGGTCAACCAAGCCTTTCAACTACTCAAGGAACAGGTTTTCCTGGAGGTGGATGCTTCCTCATTCGCTGTTGGGGTGGTTCTCTCTCAACGATTACCCAATGGAAGGTTCACCCTTGTGGATTCTTCTCCAAGAGGTTTTCAGCCTCTGATAAGAATTATGGAATCGGGGACCAAAAGACATTAAGTTGGCTTTTGGAAGGAGCCCTGCATCCCATTATGGTATACACTGACCACAAGAATTCTGCCAGACGGCTGAACCCACGTCAAGCTCGGTGGTCCCTGTTCTTCTCTCGGTTCGACTTATTGCTCACTTACTATCCTGGCACCAAGAGTGTTAAAGCAGATGCTCTCTCTAGATCGTTCGACGCCGCGGACAAGGAACCAGGTGTGGGTCCTGAACACATAATAGACCCCAAGCGGATACTACTATCAGCCGCCACTCCTGAAGACGTTTGTTCCGTTGGAGTCACGCCTTAAACTATTGGCATGGGCTCATGGCTCCCTATTCTCAGGACATGCTGGATTCAAGAAGACCTGCGATCTACTTGCAAGAAACTATTGGTGACCTTCTCTTCCCCGAGATGTACGAGAATTTGTGGCAGCCTGTCACTTATGTGCTCAGCACAAAGGGGTTCCTGGACCTCCCATTGGTCTTCTAAACCCCCTTCCCATTCCGGAGAGTCCGTGGACTCATATCTCCATGGACTTCATCACAGACCTTTCACCTTCTAAGGGGTATGATGCTATCTGGGTCGTGGTTGATCGATTTTCAAAGATGGCTCATTTTACACCATTGAGGGGTCTACCCTCAGCAGCAGTTCTCGCATCTATCTTTATCCGAGACATCTTACGTCTGCATGGTTGTCCTCTCAAAATTGTGTCCGATAGAGGAACCCAATTTACGTCACGATTTTGGCGAGCTCTGTGTAAACTAATCAATGTCAAGCTGAACTTTTCCACCGCCCACCACCCGCAGTCAAATGGGCAAACCGAGAGGGTGAACCAGGACCTGGAAAAATTTCTCAGGCTGTATATTTCCCCTACTCAGTACAGCTGGGTGGAACTGCTACCTTGGGCTGAGTTCGCCCACAACAATTTATTTCACAAGTCCACCCAGAAATCTCCATTCTTCATCAACTTCGGTAAACACTCTCGTTTACCCCTTCTTCCGACTCTGCCATCCTCCGATGTCCCTGCAGCTAATTCTGAGGTCCAGATGTTTTCTGTCATCTGGTCCGAAGTACGGGCTAATCTAATAAAAGCTTCAGCTCGGTACAAGGTTCAGGCAGACAAGAAGAGACGTGCAGTTCCTCGATGGGCCCCGGGAGACAAAGTCTGGCTTTCTTATCCGTCTTCGGGTACCCAGGATGAAGTTTGCCCTTTGATTCATCAGCTCTTACACCATCACCCAAGTCATCAATCCGGTAGCCTATCGGCTATCGCTACCTCCTTCTCTGCGCATTTCCAATGTCTTCCATGCATCACTCCTTAAACCCATGGTCCTCAATAGGTTCTCAGCCTACAAAGCACCTCCCAAACCTGTCACAGTGGAACAGCAGGAATAATATGAGGTCAATGAAATCTTGGATATTAAAATATCGAAGGGGTTCCCCTACTTCCTTGTCAACTGGAAGGGTTACGGTCCCGAAGAGCGCTCCTGGGTAAGGAAGGATGACCTTCACGCTCCTCAGCTTATGAAGAGGTTCTGCAGAAAGTTTCCAAAGGCACTCAAAATGGGGTGTCCGGAGTCCACCCTTAAAAGGGGGGGTACTGTCACATCTGGGCAAATGGCGCCGCTACACTCACCCCGTCGGCGGGGCCGCCCCCCTCGGCGGCTGCTGTCTGATCCCCTACTCAAGCGTCTGCTGCTGTGATTCCAGCAGCCGCTTCTCAGCACAGACTCTGCAGTAGCCTGTACTCTTGCCCCCTCTATGGCAGCCGGTACTGCAGCTCCTACACCTTCTGTGAAACTGTCATCAGTCCAGCACCTGATTCTCATCTAGAGGCCTATTTAAGGCAGCTCTGTGCACCAGACTGATGCCAGAGTATCAGGTCTTTTTCCCAGTGTACTCCAGCTCTCGGGTCCTCTTCTGTTTGGCTCCTGTGTATCCAGATTTCTGCTTGTTCCTCGCCTCTGATAACCTGCTGGTGATCCGGTCCTGGCTTGAACCCTATACTGCTTCCGAATGGCAATGCAACCTGCAAGTCCCTGGCCGCACAAATCCAATCTGCCTTGCAGCGGGCTCTGGTGAAAACCCGGGGGCTTGTTAGATTCTGCACTCCAGTACTTTTTAGTACTACGGAAGCTGGCAAGACAAAACTATATCCAGTCAGCAAGGCTAGTGACAGGTTATTATGCCAACATTCAATTTTTCATGCATGTTTATATAAAATATCAGGAAGAAAAAGAGACAAGTGGTTTGTGTCAAAGACAGGTATTGTCCCTAGATATGGAGGCTGTCCATTGTTCAATAAACTAAAGGTCCTTTTACACGGGCCGATTATCGGCCGAAAAATCGTTCCTAGGAACGCTAGTGCCGATAATCGGCCCGTGTAAAAGTGGCCCTAATCAGCCGACGAACGAGCAAAACGCTCGTTCGTCGGCTGATTGGATCTTTTGGTTTCTACAAAAGATCCAATCTGTCGGGCGCACATCGGCCTGTGTAAACAGGCGATGTGCGCCTGACAGTATGGAGCTTCCAGGCCGCACGAGCGATACAGCAATCACTCGTGCGGCCCGGCGCTCGATTCATCGGGCCGTGTAAAGGCTCCCTGCCCGAGCGCCGATATCGCTGATCGGCGCTCGGGCAGAGAGACACATCGGCCCGTGTAAAAGGGCCTTAAGAGATGAATGAGTGGTAGAGCTGATTGACATCAGCAATCTGATTTTTTTTTTTTTACTCTGTACAATAATACAGGCTACAATTAATGTATTCACAAAGTCACTCAACTTTACCCTATATGTTCTCCGTAGTCATTGAAATATTAGAACTTTGTAAGATTTCAGTTGGATATTAAGTCTTTCTCTATGAATGTTTAAGGTGGCAGGAGTCATGTACTGTACCTTTGATACTTACATTTCGTCTTTTATTTAACAATACCTCCTCTGCTTCCTGGAGTGCAGGTTATTGTTCTTCCTAGGAGGGAGCCAGAAGCAATATCTGATAATAGACACTGAGCCTCCAGGCACATGAAGTAAGCTACTAAGCTATTCTTCAATATGCTTGCTAGTTGTACATATTAATATATTTATCTAGCACAGAAATCCACCGGTCAGAATTGCTGTAACAGATAAAAGGATAAAGTTTGGGCTGCAGCCAAAGTATTTTAAATGACTAGGAAATATGAAGGTATTTCACCTAATAGATTTGAATGTAATGAACTGAAATAAAGCTAGATGTAGATGTGTATTGCTGTCAGTGCACTACTGACAGGGAGTTGTAGGATCTGTTAACAGACAGCATTTATGTCAGGGTTGTGTCAATGGGCTACTGACAAATGCTGGCATAATGTCGTCTAGCAGCTTGGCAAAAATTGAATTCTCTAGGGTCAGTTGGATAAGTTGACACCTAGGAAAATTTCCAATATAATCTTTATAAGACCACAAACTGAATATATTCACTGGAACACTCTGCACAGGAAATCTGTTTTTGCCAGACAATCTATATATACATTTATACTCATAAGGAATATTAGGGCTGACATAGAAAACAACTGGCCACCCAGTCCCTATCTGTGCAAATCAAGGCTTAGATTAAAGGTGTGTGTAGACAGCAAAGCAGTACTTACGTTCAGCATATGATGGAGCATGACACCACTTTTTCTTTCAAATACACAAGAATGGTCTATATGAGAGATGAATGAAGTATTGAAAAATTTGGCTGCTTTGCCGAATTTTACAAAAAAATTTGCTTTGTCATGAAGTGCATTCCTTTGTAAGTAGTGGGTGCAATAGCAGGAAGCAGCGATTGGGCTACTACCCTGTCATAGTACCCCTCAGATGCTGCGTTTATAGCTGATCGCGGCCTCTGACAGCAATATTACAGTGTAAAATACAAATCTAATAAAATCATACTTACCTCATCCATTTGATCGGGAATAGCAGGCGGCCGGCATCTTGATTGAATATATAGCGCAAAATCTCGCACGGCCTGTGATGATGTCATATGTCACCGCACACGGGAGATATTCAATGAAGATGGCGGAGGCCAGCTCTTAACTCTCAAACGGATGTGGTAAGTATGATTTTTTTTTTTTTAACCACTGTTCAGGGAGAATTGAATTGTGTACTTTGATTTACTCAATACTAGTCTATATGTCTCGGTGTGAAATTGGATGAATACAAATGTACAGTAGAGATCTTGTGGATCTCTAAAGCAGCCCTTTTACTGCTCCATACAAAACAGCCCTAATGTTGCTGTGCACATGAACCCAAAGAATATTATTTAGTTTAATAAACTCAACTGACCACAGTTCTTTGATGTTCTGGGATTTATGTACAGAGGATACTAGAGGCCAGGATGGAAATATTAAAACTTCCTTTGAAACACATATGGTATCATACATATTACTGATCTCTTATATCTGCACCCGGTTATGTGTGCTTCCATATTCACACTTGACCTTCTTAACTGACTTCCCTCCAGCCTCATACCTAGTACTTTGTATGACCATGTGTTGCAGACCCTTTGGTTGAAATCTATTACACCTTTGACTGATGATTTTTTTTTTCCTATCGCTTGTACATGACTGCAATTCCACGTGATGAATCAATACAATACCATGAGTGAGAACGACCGAGTTTATTCAACTACACATTTTATCTCTCTTAGCCCTCAACTTGTGTCCCTTCAGCTACATTTATTTAATCAGTCTGGTAAGACCACCTCACACCCAGAATCAGAATCTGCGCTGCAAGAGCCAAATGATGGTATTTTCCTTTTGAACCCTGCAGCGTACCCAAAAAGCAGTTAATGCCCACATTTATGGCATTTCCACACCCAGTAAAATCAGCCTAGAAACAATTTCAAGGGGTGTGGTGTGTCTCAGATGACACGAGGTGGGCACAACATACATGTTCCATGGAAATGGAAAGTAGAAAATTTGTAATTTTAATTTCACAAAGTCCTCTGCTCAATAATTTCTGCAAAACACCTGTGGGGTCAAAATGCTAACTCCACCTAAATAACATTGGGGGTTAGTTTCTGAGACAGGGTGAGTTCCCAGGGGTTCCATTTATTTTTTCACCCCAGAGCCTCTACAGTTGTCAGCTCAAGATGCGTAAATCACCACAATGCGCCTCAAATGCTCACTGTGCTCTTTTAACCCTTTCTACCCGAGAGGTTTTTTCGGTTTTGCATTTTCGTTTTGCGCTCCCTGCCTTGATACAGCCATAACTGTTTTATTTTTCTGTTCACACAGCTGTATGAGGGCTTGTTTTTTGCGGGACAAGTTGTACTTTCCAACACCACCATTTAGTATTGCATATGGTGTAGTGGGAAGCGGGAAAAAAATTCCAAATCGCAATTCTGCCACAGTTTTACGTCTTTTTTATTTACGGGGTTCAATGTGCATTAAAACTGACCAGTTAGTTTCATTCTACTGGTCAGTACGGATCCGGCGATACCTAATATGTACAGTTTTTCTTGCGTTTTGATAGTGATAAAAAAAAATTATAAAGTTGGCCTTTTTTTTTTTTTCCATTTCTTGACCCCTATAACTTTTTGGTATTTATGTGTACGGAGCTGTATGGGGGCTCATTTTTTGCGGGGCGATCTGAACTTTTTATTGATACCATTCTGGGGTGTGTATGGCTTTTTGATCGCTTTTTATTTAATTTTTTTTTTAAACCGACAAAAAATGGCGAATCGGCCATTTTGACACTTTTTTCCACTTCTCTGTTTTCCGTATGGGAAATAATTTTTTATATTTTTATAATATGGGCGATTTCGCACATGGCGATACCCATAATGTGTATGTTTTAAATTTAAATACTTTTATTATTATTATCGGGAAAGGAGGGTGATTTGAACTTTTACGTGTTTTTTTTTTTTACACTTTTTTATAACTATAACTAGCAATCATTTGATTGCTTATATCATGGACTCCAATGCACTTGCATTGGAGTCTATCATGATTTGAGTGCTTTCCTATGGAGCCCTATTACAGGCAAGGGCTCCATAGGAAAGCCTATGCTGCAGCCTCCTGTCATTTATTATGACAGGGGCTGCTGCAGGCACGCTCTGGCTCCTCCAATCACCACACGGGGGAGCTGGAGCAACACTGGAAGCGTGCGCTTCTGGTGTTTGCCGCCTTCGGGTGTCGTGGTCAGGCTTGACCGAGGCACCCGAGGGGTTAAAAGTCCACGACCTGCAAAGCAGGGAAAAGCAGGTCACCCGCGGCCATCACTAAAGTGAAGCCAGCGCCGTACTAGGGGTTAATTTTGTGCCCTATGGTATCTCCAGGCAGACACATGCAGGATGTTTATAAAAGCAGGAAGCACAGCATAATAATGAGGGCTGACCTTTCACACTGGCATACATTGGGCACAACATATTGGGCACTGAAATACAATATCTATGTAAAAATTCCAATTTTCAGCATCTATTATGAATTGATTTTTGCAAAACATCTGTGGGGTCAAAATGTTCACTACACCGATTGGTAAATTCTGTCAGGGGTTTGGTTTCTAAAATGGGGTCACTTTTTGGTGGTTCCTTTTTTTTATTTAACCTCAGAGCCTCTGCAGTTTTTGGCCAGTGCTATATAAGCCACCAAACTAGGCCTCAAATGCACATGTGCCCTTTCTCTTATCCTATTATTGCCTGTGAAAATGAAAAACTTGGGTCTAAATTTACATTTTCTTGTTAAATATTTTTCATTTTCATGGTCAAGTATTTTAAAATTCTATGGAACACTAGTTGGGGTAAAGTGTTCACTACACCCTTTGAAAAACTCCATAGGGGAAGTCGTTTCTAAAATGGTGTCACTTTTTGGGGGTTTCCACTGTAGGAATACCTCAGGGTGTCTTCAAATGTGACATGGTGCCTGAAAATTATTCCAATGAAATGTGCCCTTCAAAAGCCATATGGTGATCATTCCCTTATGAGCCTTGTGGTG
The DNA here is from genome assembly GCA_900303285.1 of Rhinella marina. Lineage (NCBI taxonomy): Eukaryota > Metazoa > Chordata > Amphibia > Anura > Bufonidae > Rhinella > Rhinella marina. Next base: position 6,588 of record ONZH01019816.1, on the reverse strand, counting down.
TGTCCATACAGCAATATACAAGCACATATGGGGTATTTCTGTATTCAGGAGAAAATTGATAACAAATTGTGGGGTATATTTTCTTCTGTTACCCCTTGTGAAAATAAAAAATGTGGTCCCAAAGCTACATTTTCTTGTAAAAAAAAATGTAATTTTTCATTTTCATAGCCATGTTTTTCTAAATTTTATAAAACACCAGTGGGGCCAAAGAGTTCAAAAAAACCCTTTAAAAAATTTCTAGGATGTGTAGTTTTCAAAATGGGGTCACTTTTTGGAGGTTTCCACTGTAGGGATGCAATCCGGGGGTCTTCAAATGTGACATGGCACTTACTAATTATCCCAGTGAAATCTGCCCTCCAAAATCCATATGGTGCTTCATCCTTTCTGAGCCCTACCATGTGCCCATGCGACAGTTTACAACCAAATATGGGGTGTTTCTGTAAAATACAGAATCGGGGTAATAAACATTGAGCTTTCTTTGGCTGTTAACCTTTACTGTACTACAATAAAAATTGATTAAACTGGAAATTCTGCAAAAAAAAGTGAAATTTTGAAATTTTTCCTCTATGTTCCTTTAATTCTTATGTAACACCTTAATCTATAACACAGTTTGTAAAATCAGATTTCAATAACTTGAGGGGTGTAGTTTCTAAATTTTGGTAATTTGTGGGAGGTTTCTATTATGTAAGCCCCACAATGTGACTTTATAACTGAACTGGTCCTTTAAAAAAAAGTGGGTTTGTGAATTTAAAAATTGCATCTAAAATTCTAGGGTGTCTAACATCCTAAAAAAATAAAATGACATTTTCAAAATTATGCCAACAAAAAGTAGACATATAGGGAATGCAAAGTAACTATTTTCTGAGGTATCACTATCTGTCTTAAAAGCAGAGAAATTAATATTTTAAAAATTGCGCATTTTTATAAATTTTGGATTTTTTTTTATAAATAAAGGTAAAACATATCTACTCAAGTTTACCACTGTCATTAAGTACAACGTGTCACAAGAAAACAATCTCAGAATGACTGAGGTAAAAGCATTCCAAAATTATTACTATACAAAGTAACACATGTCAGATTTTCAAAAAAAAAAAATGGCCTGGTCAGGAAAGTGAAAACTGGCCAGGAGTAGAAGGGGTTAATGCAACTGTAAAATAAGTATATTAACTCAACAGTAAAATGCATTGAACTGCTTTATTAATGCAACAGTATGATGTGTTGAATTTAAGTGGGATATTAACAGAACAGTATAATGTGTTGAACTGCTTTATTAATACAACAGTATAATGTATTAAATGTACTAAATACACTTTATTAATGCAACAGTATAATGTGTTGAATTTAACTGGTATATTAGCACAACAGTATAATAAGTTGAATTAAACTAGTATATTGAAGATCAATGTACAGCCCATTAAGATCCATAAAACAGGTCTAGGGATATAAGCCAAACCAGAGACAACATTCTGGAGACAGAGCTGTTTCAGAGTTCTTGTTACTCGTTAGTACAGTGTAGAGTTCAGGTAGGCTATAGGAGATTTTTTTTGAAGCAATGTTTGCTTCCTTTGGACCGAGTATTAGTTCTCCTTGTGGATATCCAGCTGTTGTAAAGTGTACATTCTAAGAGCTGTGTGAAAGGCATCTCATGCAGTCAAGCTGAATTGTACTCTGTACTGAGGAGGAGGACCAAAAACAAAAAAAGTACTGCTCACAGATGGATTTTTCTGGTTTAACTGATATCCCTACCCATTTATGAAGGTTCTTTAATGACACTGAAATTGACTTACAGGGTAGGTCCCTCTAGGGGACATTAAAGAGATATGTTTTCCCATCTTGGAGAAAGTTAATTTCCATGTTTTCTTCCCAGAGATCTTTACCTACAAGACTTTCTTCATCAGCTGGGGCTCTGCAAGAAGATGTCTTACTTTCCAAGTAGGGCCAAGTATGATGCATAGTCAAAAATTATACAACAGTCACAAAGGGTAATACCAACTGCTGACTGCCACTGTCCTGTGGGCATGGGTTTTGGCTTCCTGAGTGTAAATTAGTGATATTTATTGTATCTCTCCTCAGTTGCAGTGCTGCAAGAGTTAACTGCCTCTTGCTCTGTGAGCTGATGCCTGGCTGTTACCAATGGATCATCAGTCTGGGCTTTTTAAGTTGTGCTGTTTCTCTCATTTCTTGCCTAATTGGTCTCTATAGATATTGCTAGGACTCTGAAGCTTGACAGAGCCTATATAAGAGCTAAAGTCCACTCGTCTGCCTGATTCCTAGATCCTAACTGTCTGCCACCTGACCTGACCTGTGCCTGTTCACTGTACTGATTCTGTGCTGCCTGCCATGACAGTCCCAACATCTGCCTGTTATCTGACTATGTTTATTGCTTGATCCTTCAGTGCCACAGATCAGTGTATCTGATCCCCATGGATCAGCAGACAACCTCACTGGGGTGATTCCAAGAGGTAGGGGTCTGGTGGTTCCTCTGCAGGAATGGCCAGATCCCTGTATCAGGGTTAAAGGGTGAAAACCAGGCCAGACCACCGGGATAACGCCCTCAGGACTAGTCCAATATCAAACTGGTTGGCTTGCACAGTGGGTCCACACTAGAGATGAGCAAGCATGCTCGTCCGAGCTTAGTGCCCGTCCGAGCATTAGGGTACTCGTATGTGCTCAATGCTCGGACGAGCATCTCGCCATGCTTGAGGAAATGGCATCTCCCGCATTTTGAATTTTTGGCACCTATAACTCAGCCAATCACTAGCCAGGAGACTCTGCAGTACCCCCCAGCATCATGTGGGGCCTTACATGTCGATAGCAGGGGTTGGCTGGCCAGATCAGGTGACCCTGGAATATACTAGTGACGTCCGGCGGTGCTCGGCTCAGAGGCTGTCTGGATGTCGTTAGGGAAAGATCTGCTGCGTTTCAGGGAGAGTGTTAGGGCCTGGATTTAGTTCTCTGTTAGGCAGGAGTGATCTCAAAAGAACCCAACAGCACTTCTAAGGGCTACAAGACACTTTTTTTTGTCTCCTTCTGGCTGTGCTGGCTGGCACTAGTAGTGCAGCTATCGACATATTTGCAGCAGTTTGCAGGGAGACTACAAATAGGTTTTTTTTTTCTCTCAGTGATATAGAAAAATCTGAGTGCAACATTTTTCTGGGTTGCAGTGAAAATAGCCACAGTCAGCAGGGGCTGAATTTGCTCTCTGATATATTCTGCACGTCACGTTAAAAAAAAAAAAAAAAAAAATTAGTTTTTTTTAATTGTTTTATCTCAGTGATACAAATCCATTTCATACAGCTATGTGGAACCATTCTGTGTGTCACAGTTCAGTTGTCCGGTCACCACATACCACAATCCGTAATTTCTGTCCAGGTGACCCATACTGTACATCACGTAATTAATAGAGATGAGCGAGTAGTGTTCGATCGAGCTGGTATTCGATCGAATACTACGCTATTCGGCGTACTCGATTTCGTTCGAGTATAACGGCGATGGCGCACTTAGAATTCGTTTCCCCTCCCACCTTCCCTGGCGCTCTTTTTCCACCAATCACCATGCAGGGGGGGTATGACAGGCACGCTGAGCACGCTGGCAGCGCGAAAACGGCGTCTACATGGATTGGCTGGAAAAACCATGTGACCTCGAATATTAAAAACTCAGCTCTTCCTGCTCGTACGCATATGCTGCGTGAACTTAGTCAGGGACAGAGGCTGGAGAAGGGAGAGACAGGTTTTAGCTGTTGGACAGGCAGGAGCGTGATTAAAAGCCCTTATCAGGGCTACTATAGTGCAGTACAGTGATAGCTTTACTACAATATAGACTTTACAGAGAACGGCTGCTGTATTCAGGGATAGCTGCTGGAGTAGGGACAGAGAGAGGCATTAGTGGTGTATTAGGTGCTCTGCTACATACCAAACTATATTTGGCACTACTGCTGTGTACCTTGAACTATAAAATATATAGGCCTTATAATTGGCAACTGTACTGTGCGTTCTCTTGCAAACTAATTGAAATACCTGGTGTTAATACCCACCGTCTGAACAGTTAGTACACGGCTGTGTACCTTGAACTATAAAATATATAGGCCTTATAATTGGCAACAGTACTGTGCGTTCTCTTGCAAACTAATTTAAATACCTGGTGTTAATACCACCGTCTGAACAGTTAGTACACGGCTGTGTACCTTGAACTATAAAATATATAGGCCTTATAATTGGCAACTGTACTGTGCGTTCTCTTGCAAACTAATTTAAATACCTGGTGTTAATACCCACCATCTGAACAGTTAGTACACGGCTGTGTACCTTGAACTATAAAATATATAGGCCTTATAATTGGCAACTGTACTGTGCGTTCTCTTGCAAACTAATTGAAATACCTGGTGTTAATACCCACCGTCTGAACAGTTAGTACACGGCTGTGTACCTTGAACTATAAAATATATAGGCCTTATAATTGGCAACTGTACTGTGCGTTCTCTTGGCAAAATAATTGAAATACCTGGTGTTAATACCCACCGCCTGAACAGTTAGTACACGGCTGTGTACCTTGAACTATAAAATATATAGGCCTTATAATTGGCAACTGTACTGTGCGTTCTCTTGCAAACTAATTTAAATACCTGGTGTTAATACCCACCGTCTGAACAGTTAGTACACGGCTGTGTACCTTGAACTATAAAATATATAGGCCTTATAATTGGCAACTGTACTGTGCGTTCTCTTGCAAAATAATTGAAATACCTGGTGTTAATACCCACCGTCTGAACAGTTAGTACACGGCTGTGTACCTTGAACTATAAAATATATAGGCCTTATAATTGGCAACTGTACTGTGCGTTCTCTTGCAAAATAATTGAAATACCTGGTGTTAATACCCACCGTCTGAACAGTTAGTACACGGCTGTGTACCTTGAACTATAAAATATATAGGCCTTATAATTGGCAACTGTACTGTGCGTTCTCTTGCAAAATAATTGAAATACCTGGTGTTAATACCCACCGTCTGAACAGTTAGTACACGGCTGTGTACCTTGAACTATAAAATATATAGGCCTTATAATTGGCAACTGTACTGTGCGTTCTCTTGCAACTAATTGAAATACCTGGTGTTAATACCCACCGTCTGAACAGTTAGTACACGGCTGTGTACCTTGAACTATAAAATATATAGGCCTTATAATTGGCAACTGTACTGTGCGTTCTCTTGCAAACTAATTTAAATACCTGGTGTTAATACCCACCGTCTGAACAGTTAGTACACGGCTGTGTACCTTGAACTTTAAAATATATAGGCCTTATAATTGGCAACTGTACTGTGCGTTCTCTTGCAAAATACTTTCACGGCTGTGAAGGCAAAATATTGTAACCAAAAAAAAATAAAATGCGGAGGGGGGCTAGCGGAATAGGACGTGGACGAGGACGGGGGCGCGGAAATGCTGTTGGGGGCCTTGTTGAAGCCAGTGGGGATACAATGCGTGCTGGTGAGGGTCAGCCAGGATCCCGCTCATCCAGAATCCCTGCCTTTATGGGACAGTTAAGCAGGGGGCGGGTTACACCGCTGTTGAGGCCTGAGCAGGTTGAACAGGTGGTGCAATGGATAGCCGATAGCGCTTCCACACAGTTGTCCACCAGCCAGTCATCCACACAGTCTCACTCTGACCCTCCTTCCTCCACACCTGGCCAACAGAGTCATCCCACCATTGACCCCTCCCAGGAGCTCTTTTCGGGTCCTTTTTCAGATGTGCCGGAAGAATCCCAGGAGCTAGCAGAGGAATTTGTTTGTAGTGATTGCCCAAACACTTGAGTTTTCGCCATCTCCTGCTGATGTGGACCCTGAGCCAGCATCTGTTATCATGAGCGATGATTGATGATGAGACGCAGTTGCCATCAAGGGAGGCTGTTGGAATGTCCAGTGGGCAGCAGGAGGAGCAGAGTGAGGAAGTGGAAGAGGAGGTGGTGGATGACGAAATGACCGACCCCACTTGGCCAGGGGTGATGTCCAGCGAGGAAAGCAGTGGAGAGGTGGTGGTCTGCGCAGCACCGAAAAAGGCAGCAAGAGGCAGAGGGATGTCCAGAGGCAGAGGGATGTCCAGAGGCAGAGGGATGTCCATAGGCAGAGGACAGTCCAGACAGAGAAGTGAGGCCACAGCCAGCAGGGCCGAAAGCTGTTCCCGGCAGCGGGCAGTCGCGCGAAGCTCCCCCATCGAGGCCTCGTACTTCTGTGGTGTGGAGATTTTTTAATGTTTGTGCGGATGACAAACTGAGCGCGGTTTGCACACTCTGCCACTCAAAACTGAGTAGGGGCTCTGAGAAGAGCAATCTGACCACCTCAGGCATGCGGCGTCACTTGGAAGTCAAGCACTGGGCTGAGTGGGAGAGAGCAAACGCAATACAACCTGCGCCCGGTCTTGCTGCCACTGCCTCTTCCCCTTTGTTGTGTGCTGCCACTGCGGTCCAGACCTCCAGCCAGGACACCTCCACATCTGCCTCTGCCTCGGCTACTTTGGGGGCCTTCTCCTTCAGCCTCCCCTTCCCCCGCCTCTTCGCCTGCACCTTCACACTCCTCGTCCCAACAACTGTCCATCTC